>JAMPIV010017651.1:0-187074 GCA_024509875.1 Oreohelix idahoensis | reverse complement strand
TGTGTGATCAGATATAAAAAGGCCAGGGTGTCTGGTTTTATTGCAGAGGTTTTATTTCCTGTTACCAGCCGGTGACAGGAAACCTGATGAGTGAGTGTAACGCCACCAACGGGCTGATCACCCGTTTGCCAGTCACTTCGATTACGGAAACAACAGCAAATGGATTGATTTGCCGTTGCCCTAAAGACGCCAATAGGCGTGATGGGAAAAATGGCAAAGAAAACCTATCTGCTGTTGCCCTAAGACGCCACTAGGCGTAATGGCCACTGACTGCTTTGACGGTCGGTGGCTAAGGACGGAAGAAGAAGAAGAAAGAGTGTAACGCCAACAAGTCTCCGGTAAAACGTTTATGCTGTCAGCAGATAGCTGGAGGAGCTTGTGCGTGTTGAGATATCTATATTTTCTGCAACGACATACTGAATAATCCTTCTACAAAGAATCCCAGGTGATGTGTTAGCATCTGGGTATATCTGACACTTCAGTTATAATAAACTTTGGTATTTCCAATCATACCCAGGATTTTATGGGGGGTGATGAAACTACAGCCCCTCCTAACAAATTACAAACACTATTAGATAATAAAGTTGTAATCTGTGAATACACCAACAGGAGAGATAGAGTGACTTTATATATTATTGGACAAAGAAGAGTCCACACATTTAGTTAATCCTTTTATGTAAAACTATCTTTTCCTTCATTTTTTCAAAGGTACCTGTCCAAAAGTGATGGATGGGAGGGGACAGGGGCAGATTAAAATTGTAAAAAGAAAATATTCAATTTTAAAGAAAAACCTTAACCACTGTTTTATTCATTTCCTTATAGTGAGTTAAAGAGTTTTGTGTTTATGTACCATCATTTTCATTTCTCCCCTAGACATTAGGTACATCATACACCAGACACTAGAGCCAAAATAGTGACCGTGTGAGAACTAGGGAGGTAGCGTTAGGTTTCCTGCAAATACCTCATCATCATCTTTTAGAGACAGGGGCCTACATGTGCTTGACCTCACACGGTTAACACAGACACAGATTTCTTTCTTTTTAGGTATAACATCATAACCTCCCCAGCAAATTAAACTTGCTACAGGCGGACGCCATACCTCTTTGCCACCCCGACTCCGTTTCTCTGGAGTGAAATATAATTTGGTAAAATATCATTTAACTAGCAATAACCGTCAAAATTGACAGGTTTTTAATTATAGTATGTTGTTTCTGTTACATGTATTACAGACGGTACTATTACTACTGTGGTCATTTCATTGCAGGCGACCGTCATTAGATATTTGTTGTGAAAATTATATTTATGTATTAAATATGAAGACATGGAGTAACCTTCCTAAGTGACATGTGGAGCAGTGATAATGATCTAATGGACCGTAAATTGACTAAATAACTAACATTTCTTTTATGACAGCATGTCTCGTAATTGTTCGTGCATATTTTAAAATCTTGCCCTGGTCGACTTACTGCCTCTGAGAAGCCATGGTCGACTTACTGCCTCCGAGAACAACGTTTGACGTTTGACGAAACTCCAGTTCATGTACTGTTTATCAATTGTGTTGTTGGCTTCTTTCCATAATCAAACTATTCAAGCACACCGTCATTTGCGCACTTTTCTATTTTCGGGAGAGTACATATAAGGGAAATAATAGAATTATTGTCTAACTTTTAACCACTGTTGCACCTCTTAGCTGTGGTTGAAGGTTAATGTACTCTCTCGAAAATAGAAAAGTGCGCAAATGACGTTGTGCATGATGTGACCGACCGACGTACTTACAGCGGGAATTATGGTATTGAATGTGAATTTTTCTGTTTTTTGAGGGGTTTTTTTGGGTGTTTTTTTGTTACTTTCGTTTGTAGGATAGAATGGCAGACATGATATCTGTAGTACAACCCTTTTAGCAGATGATTCTGTTCTGATCCCACTATACATTACATCCATTTCATGTATCAGTGTTGGTTAACAGAGGAATAGAGAAAGATCTACAGCCAGAATTCACTCATAAATAAAGATAAAAGGGAAACATCTGCACTACATCTTTACCAGCGAAGAGTCTGCAGCAACAATCTTATAATGTTTTCCCTTAATAGTTTTTAAATGACGGGAAAAATAAAAATAAGATGAAACAGAAATTCTAAGTGTGTGAGTGTGTGTGTTATTGTTGTTGTTGTTCTTTCTTGTTGTTGTAAGTACTAAAAATGTTAATGAAGCTGTTGGTAAGGTCTGTCGGTAAGATCCACAAGAAGATATATATAATTCGAAGTTGGACTTAATTCGGCATTAGATCTATTTGTATACACTAAATGTAGTTTTTAATTCGAGGTTCGAATAAATGACAGCGCTTATAGAAACCCCTTTCACTGGGTTGTAACTTGTTAACTCGAAGGACCATAAACCGTCACTTTCAGCTTGTAATCACCAGGGACACGTTAAACGCAAAGTTCAGACGCATCCAGTCAGATTGACATTCATAACGGCGGGTATTCTTACAACTATTGTAACACTCTTTAGCCTACTTTCAGATCCAATTGATGTACGTTTTTAACGAAGGGATCAAAATTTAATCACAATCAAAAGTGTATTTTAATTGTATTTTAATTCCTGCTTTCCCTGAAATTTAAACGTAGAACTCGTAATTGGTGGCAGATTTATTAACGAGCGCTGCTGTATGTTTGATTTCTTAACAGTTATGGCCAAGCAGTGTCCCATTCAGTCATTGCTGACCATAGGAACGCGCCCCAAAGACAATGTCTCGGCCGACGCGAGGTTAGGTGCTTGAGTGACGAGGTCGAGCTGTTGCCCATGCAGCATGACCCACGAAGCTGGTGAATCCAGAAGAACGGCGAAGCCGATACAATCTGACACCAGAACACATATATATGTGCAATACCTCATGTCCATATGTATGCTATACCTCATGTCCATATATATGCAATAACTCATGTCCATATGTATGCTATACCTCGTGTCCTTAGACATTTTAGGGTCGAAAATATCGCAAGCATGTATCAGCTTTAGAATTGCCACAGTTATCCAAGTAAGATCGTGTCATCTAAGGAACCTCGACTGATTTAATGAGCCATTCGTGGTTTCACTCTGAGACAGTGTGAACTTATACATGCATGGCTTAATCTTCGAGACAAGCATATGACTACTGGCAGGATCAGCCAGATAACTGTAGGGATAGATGTGCATCTTCTTCCACCTCTCGCGCGGGGAGGGAGACAGCGCTCTGTGCAGAGCGGACCCCGGCCGCCACGGCGATTTTGTTCTTGCTTTCTTCGCCTTAGACGAGTATCACTGACCGCCTGCCAACAAGACGTTCCACTCTCGGAAAGTACAGGCCGAAGGCGACACCAGCATACTGACTGCCGGACCACGGCTCATTGCGAGAGCGGGGCATTTTGTCGAGACCTTTGTCGACCCACGATACGGAGATGCAATGGGTTGCTCACATCACGACCGGGGCTGTGCGGCTAACCAATTTACAAGCGAAGAGTCTGTAGAAAAGGAACGACACCATCAGCCTTGCTGACCAGGGCAAAACAACATATATGTAAATGTCATCTATCTATCTATCTATCTATCTATCTATCTATCTATCTATCTATCTATCTATCTATCTATCTATCTATCTATCTATCTATCTATCTATCTATCTATCTATCTATCTATCTATCTATCAATCAGTCAGTCAGTCAGTCTGTCTGTCTGTCTGTTCATCCGTTCGTCCGTCCGACCGTCTATCCGTCCGTCCGTCCGTCTTGTCTGTCTGTCTGTCTGTCTGTCTGTTCATCCGTCCGTCCGTCCGACCGTCTATCCGTCCGTCCGTCTTGTCTGTCTGTCTGTCTGTGTGTGTGTGTGTCTAACTATCCTACCAGTCTTTTTATCCATATGCATTGCAGTGCCAATTATTATTATTATCGTTCAGATTATAATATGATAATGTTAATATGATTGCCAGGATGTTAGGTACACGAGGACAGTAGATAAGATTCGCCATGTTGCTTCATGTTGCCAGACTGTCTATCTGTAATTACGCAACAGCTAGCTTTAACCTTCACTCAACCATGTTTCGAGCTTTGTCAAACAGCTAGCTTTTATCTAACACCAGCCCACCCTGTTTTTAGCTTTGTCATATAGCAAGCCTTAACCTAACTCTAAATTAATAACCCCCGACAAAACAATGCGGACGTTTGAGAAAAAAATCCAAATTGAAGCAATACGCGGCGCTTTTTTTTTTTTGCCAACATGGCGGCCTCCAGTCTACTGTCCTCTTCTTGAACAGGATGTTACTGGTACTTTGACATAATGACGATAACTTCCCAGATGAGAATGATTGGTTATAGTATAAAGATGAGAGAAAGGAAAGGCAGTTTGTTAAACTCTCAAGCTCTCTCAATTCTAGACCCTTTTAAATCAAAGGAGACCAGATGGTAATTTCTTAATGAGAACCAGTCAGACACTGACGTTAAATAAAGAGGGGAACCCGAGGCCTGTAAACAGTTAATAAAAACTGGACAAATAGCTGTGAGTCCATGTAAGAAACTAAATGAAACTGTAAGACATGTCCAGCCCCGTATAGTTTATAGGACAGAATAGTATGAGTACTGCACCAGGCAGCTCGTACAAGGCGACTAATATGAAGTTTTGCACGGGGCTGGCAAACTGACCATGTAAAACTCATTGACACAGAAATCATAGCTTCAGGAGCATGTAATTGCTTTGTGCCAACTGCCTGCAGGACCAGCTGGAGTGGTGACTCTTTGCTCGGTAGCGCAAACGAAAACGATGATGATGATTATGATGAAGATATGTCCTCCAAGAATGCACCCTGCGTGACACGCATGTTAACAGCACGGCCATGATCAACCCCTGAGTGGGAGAAACTGTATTGCGACAAGAGAAACCTAAACGGCTTTACCAGTTTGTGAGATTGATAGAGTTACATAACAACAAACTTAATTATTATGAAGTGCTTTCTTCCCATCTATCTTTCTGTCTGTCTATATGTGTCTGTCTATATCTGTCTCTCTGTCTGTCACTTGTTCATCTGGTTGATCAATTTATGCCGAGACTTACATTATGCATCTAGAAATAATTAAGATTGTCTTTCTGTTGCCAGACTTAGCTGTTATTCCTGGCTTCTCTACTTTTCCCGAGGACATTGAAAGATTGAATACGTGTCTGGTAAGTAAAATTCGTTGCATCTTAAATCACATTGAAGGTTGTTTGAGTAAATAGTAATGAACTTTTTGTAAACATTGAAAACGGTTAAACAATTTAATGCACAGCTTTTCTTGTTATTTTGTTTTGACAACAAACTGTCAGCTGAGGAATATATGATCACAAAAAGATAAGGCATGACCATATTTGTAAATTCATTCATTCTTCACCTTTCAGCTCTCCAAGAACTATACGCCTTCAACAAACGCATGCCACGTCCTCTTGTGGCGTGCCACCAGCTCAATGTCTTTCCATGTCTGCCTCCAGTTCTCTTCTCTGTGCATTTTCTAAAGTTGACTGTCTACTTCTCTTACTAGATATTCCAGAAGTACTACACATTTGTGCAGTCAGTAGAATATTTTATGTACAAATTACGAAATGTAAAAGATTATGAGGAAGCCTGCGATGAATATTTATAAAATGAAACACACGGATTTGAAAGATAGAGAGAACGGACGAACGAACGAACTTTATTTTCAAAGGGTTTAGAATTGGGCACGCAGGCCCGTCTAACATTCTGCCCGTCCTTTCTCTTGTCTTCCATACTGAATCCATTTATTCTCACATGTATCTTAAATATTACTTAAATAATAAAATAACAAAATAAAATACAATAAAATAAAATCCCAACATTGTAACAGTACAATAACAGTTACACAGATTTACAGTACCTTATCATAATTAATACTAAACAGGGCAAAATTATCTTTAAAACCTACATATGATGTTATATAATTTTATTTAAGAACATAACTAAATTAGGGTGGCATATAATATTCACTCATTGTGTATTTAAAAGGCTGTGATTGAATGAATATGGACTAAGTGTGTTTTTAGGTCGTGTGGAAAATTATTCCACAGATGAGCAGCAGAAAAAGCTAAACTTTTCTTGAATAAGTCGAGCCTAGGCTTGGGCATGTGTAATTTATTTAAGCGTTGACTGCGTAGAAAGAGAGAGAGAGAGAGAGAGAGAGAGAGAGAGAGAGAAAAAAAAAGAGAGAGAGAGAGAATAGATAGACAAAGACAAACAATTGTGTATGTTGCATGGTACACTCAAGATTAAAACAGGTAAAGAGAAAAATAAGGAACATGTTACAGAAACAGTGATGCTGTAAATCAGCCAAGTAATCATCGTCATGGTCGTTAGGCCTATACCTCGTCACATCCAGCAGTGCATAGGCTGAAACAACCCCCCCCCCCCCCCTCCAAAAAATAAAATAAAATAAAAAATCCATCACACCAGGTTAGTAAATGATAATTTCGTACTTCTCCTTGCCAGGTACCTCAGCGATTAGCTCTTTCTAAAAATATTTGCAAAATTAATGGCAACACAACATTTATATGGCTCCCTCGACGGCTTTCTTCGTAGCTGGGGAAAACCAAAATCACACCGTTCTGGGTCAAATGTAGTAAATAGTTGAATTTATTTTCTGGCTCTAAAGCCACATTTTACTGCTTGAAAATTATTGTTTGAAAATTTCTTTTTTTTTTAAATCACAGGAAAAAAAAAAACTGTTGTTTTCACAGGGTTACCAAACGATAAATTTGCACATGGCATGGGGCTTTTTACCTGAAGAAGTTGCCAACAGTAAAGCAAGCAGCATCTACTTTCTCCGAACAACCCCCGGGATGGTACCGGCTTACAGAACCATGGAAGAAGCAGAGGTGGACATGCCGTTGCAACTAGAGTACGGCTTATTAAACAACCATCCACTCGTCATGCTAGACCAGCTGCTAAATTTGGTAAGACCGCTACGACAGCAACCTTTACGTGATGTTGTTAGTTTAATATTAATACAATACTGACCGAAAGTAACAATAAAGTTCTTTGCCTGAATAGCAAAAAGGGCAAATTAATGGTCATCTTTAAAAAAAAAAAAGTTTGTTGAAGTTTTTGTGGGATTTTTTGTTTTTTTGTTTTTTGTTTAACAGCCCAACCCTCCTTAATTTTACGACATGCCTGAGAGGTACAGTGTTACTATTCTTTGCTCACCTTTCGGGGCCAATCCGATTGTATGGCTCTGAAACATGGAGAACTACAAAAACAATAACATCAAAGCTACAGACTTTCACAAATGGGTGCTTGCGTAGAACAGACGGATTGAAATGGCATGACGAGGTCACCAATGTGGAAATGATAAAAAGTACAAGACAAGTGCCAGTGGAACAAGACATGAGTAGAAGACGCAGGTGATTTGATAGGGCACACATTGAGGAAACTTATTGATAGCATTACAAGGCAGTCATTATTCTGAAATCGCCAGGGAAAGAGAGGCAGAGTTAGACCAACAAACACACGGAGAAGAGAGCTGAAGATAGAAGTGAAAATGATGAGGAAGTCGTGGAAAGAACTTGAGCTGAAAACACGTGACACAGGAGGACGGTGTTGTATTGGCTGAAGGTTTATGCTCTTTGGGGAGCTAAAGGGTATTGACTGAATTTTTAAAAAAAAAAAAACCATGGCTTCTTCAGACTGCATCATCACAGAACAATGGATAGTTTTGAAACAAGTCGATAGATTCAAATACTTAGGCACGTCCACAGCAACTAATAGAAGATAAAGAAGTGAAGAGTAGAATAGCCCACACAAAAGCAGAGTTCCATAAAGTGAAAAATATGTTGTGCACGAAATGACAATTGTCAGTAGAAGTAAGAAGAAGAGTTCGTCAGTGTTTTATAAAGCCGAGGGTGACATATGGAAGTGACTCACCAACAATTAATAAAGAAGCACGAAAATTCCCGGTGGCCACAGACCATGTCGTTTTACAGAAGAATAATAAGAATACGATCATCTACTAAAGAGAGAAATGAAGGAATCCAGTGTAGACAGGAAACTTATTACTCGGATTAGAAGAAACAATCCACTTTCTGTCTGCATGTTATGAGAAGAGAACAGCTGGAATATACATTGCGACACCAGAAAAGATAAATCAAAATGAGGTAGAGGACGACAAAGAGAAAAGGTAGTGGACAGTCTGATATCATGGCATGGAACAAAAACAAGAACAGAATTAATAAACGGCACTGGATATTTTTTAAAATAAAACAACAAACAATCTTTTTTTTTCATTATTGTTTATGCCAAGGTGTTACAATCTTGTTGAGCTAACCAAATTTTTAATGAATTTCCTCTTAAGACTTTCTCAGAATTGACCATTTTTTCACCCTGAGGTGCAAAACAGACAGCTTGAATTTAGCCTAATTATATTGTGATAAAAAAAAAAAAAAACAAAGGGTAAAGAGAACTCCATAGACCATAATTCCGACGGAGAGTAAGAGTTAAAGATTTTAGAATACTAAGATCAACTGTATTTAACGGGGGTGACAAGTTCTGTTCCTCGCTACCTTTGCCTTCTTAAGTCAAGTCAGGTACTTATTTACAGCTGGGTAGACGGGATCATGACGCCACACAGTTTTGAACCCTATAACTTTGCTAGCTCGTGGTGCAAAACCATTACCTCAACTCAACATGTTCTCCTATGATTGTTATGGTTATTGTTATTATTGATCAGAATCGACGTCATTGCACTACGGGCAAACCCATTGGTGCTCAGTCTCCCTCAGCAAATGCGGAAAGGTATGAATGCTTATTGTTCCTGTTGCGAATTGGTTGTGTACACGCCGGATGCATCCTCTCATACGTCCATCCCTGCTTATCTTACGTTTAATGCCAAATTCCAGCAATCTTAGCCTTCATTCGTCGATTGCAAGATCATTCTCTAAGAGGCGATCATTAATCGCCCTTACTATCTCTCCTTTATCCCTATCTAGTGCCCTTTCTTTGGGTGCTCTTGAAGCTAGTCTGTCAGTTGTTTCATTGCCGCGTACATGACCAGGACAGTAGATCTACACCAATTCCTGAAGATTGGAGGCTTCCGAGGAGGTTTTCCATTCATGCCGGAGTCATCCACTTTGGACCTTCCGAAGCATAGATTTTAAGTCTGATACAATAACTGCCCTTGTTAATGAAGTTTTAGACAGCCACCTTAAGGCTACAGCAGCTGCCTCTACCTTCGTTCTCATGCTGGAGGTTCTTATCATGTAAGCCCCGCTATATTCAGTGACGATTCTGACCTCTACTCTAACAGAGAAGCCCCACCCTGATTTCTCACAACTGATTACAGATCAATCAGTGTACACAATGGCATCATCCCAAGCGTGATCATTTATCAACTGATCAATTTCTTGCTCTGCCCTGCCATTGACCCACGTTGTGCACTCTCTCCCATGGTCTGATGATGACTTGCTGGTAGTTCAACCAGTTCTCACCTAACTTACTCTACTTTTCTTCCTTGAATATATTTTCACTTGTCTAACAGTTGCCTCTGCCTGCCCCATCCATGACATCCCCGTCTTTATGTTTGCTCCTTTGATGTCAGCTATCTATGCTGGGGATGCCTTTTGTATGTGGTTACTTGCTTATAAGCTTTTTCCTTGCCCATCGCATATCTGGATCTAATGGACAGCAATCCAAGCATGTGCCGCTTCGTCACAATCTGGTGTACAGCCCAAGACTACGCATCCCTTCATTTTGAAATCGTTCCAGTCGTTCACATTGTGTTACTGACAGCGTGAGTATTCCCAACCCAAACTCGATTACCGATATGTCTAGTTGATGATACAGGAGAAATAGTAATCTCTGATCAGTGTGTGCTTAGGCCATTGTTTTTAGGGTTGCCTGACCTCTCCTGCACTTCTGTATGATGTGACCATCATAGTGCTTATACGATAGCTCTCTATCAAATGGTACTCCATGGTACTTCAGCTTGTCTTGCCCAATTTCAATTTTTTGCCCATTCAGAGTAATATCTGGAAGGTCTGCTTTCACGATGGAGTTCTTCAAGGAGCAACACATCACGCAGGCCTTGTTGGGATTCACTTTAGAGCCAATTTCCTCGCACTATTTAAACACTTCATGTAGTGTCCCGTGGATGCTATTGACCATTTGCTGTCAGTCAGAGCCAGTCCTGTAAACGAGTATATCATCTGCAAAAATCAGTTTTTATCCCAGCCCAGTTTTGCTGTTTAAATGTTTCAAAGTTCACACTGTTATAAGCATCCTCTAGGTCAGGGGTCGGGAACCTTTCCGTGACAAAGAGCCAAATATGTAATTTTGACCCCATTTTAACAAATTGAAGAGCCGCACGAACAAAAATCACATGGTATCCCTCATTCACTAAGAGTTAAATAGTAGAGAGATGAGAGCCGCGGGAAACCGACCCCTGCTCTAGGTCAATTGCTACAGCAACTGTTTCTAGTTTGCCCTGAAACCCTTTGTACACATCATAAGCAAATATGCCAGCGTTACCCGGTGTTACTTTCATGGGCCTATAGCTTCCCAGAGTGTCAAAGAAGATTTGTGCATTTTCCAGGTAGTTCATTACACTGACCAACAAAAAAAAACTTTTTTTTTCTTTCTCTAACATTTCTATATTTTTCTGGTCAATTTTAATACGCTGTTTTTAAATCTGCAAACCGTTTTTCTCTATCAGGTCGGGATCTCTAGAAATACGCAATTGACGTTTTTTAACAACGCATGCAGTATTACAACATCATTCGTACAAGAAGTATAACAGTTATGTAGGCTTGAATTTCTTTGCAGTCGACTTTCGTCGGTGAATGGCATGTGGTACATCGCGATGAAGCATCCAACAATAATCGGCAAGCATGGTCACACTCCACCGTCCGTGATAACGTGACTCCATTACGGCGATATCTTGATGGAATCGTTCTCCATGTTCATCGCTGACTTCGCCAAGGTTGTCAGGGAAAAAGTCAAGATGCGAATCGAGCAAATGGATTTTGAGGGACATGTTACAGCCCATAATTCTGTATGCATCTATGCACTGCTTAACAATATGCAACATAGTCGACAGATTTGTGATTTTCCAGAAAGTTATCGACGATCGATTTGAATGCCATCCATGCGCGAAGTTCACTACCATGTAACAAGTTCTCGAATTGTTTGTCTGCAGTGACTTTCCTAATCTGAGGTCCTACAAGGATACCTTCCTTTATCTTTGCATCGCTAACTTGCGGAAACTTTTCTCGAAGATAAGTGAAAGCTTTGCTCGTTTTATCTAACGCTTTTACAAAATTCTTCATGAGCCCCAACTTTATATGTAACAGTGGTAAAATGAAGCTGTCTTTGTTAGCTAATGGCTCGCGTATTACATTTTTATGCCCGAGCTGCATACGATCCCGGATAGGCCACACCTTTCTTGCATAATGTTCCTGTCTGTTGCGGCTGTCCCATTCACATCGGAAGCAACAAAATTTAGTATACCCAGTTTGCAATGACCTTTAGGTCTCCACAAATCCGCCATTGGTAGTCATTGCACTTTATTTTTTCCAAACGTATAGCCATATTGTCATAAGTTTCTTTCATATGAACAGAGTAGGCGACTGGAATTGATGAAAAAAAATTTCTGTTATGCAATAACACGGCTTTTAGACTAGTCTTGGAAGAATCGATGAAAAATCGCCATTCGTTGACTATGTGCTCATGACCGTTTACATCTTTGCAATAGCAAATGTCATCATCCATCTCAAAGTATTGAACAAGTTCTCTGTGTCTATGACGAAATTTAGATATCGGAGTATTGGGCGCTAAAAGATTCCATTCTTTGAGTCGCGAACCGAGTAATTCCGCTTGTCCTTTGGTAAGAGCGAGATCACGTATTAGATCTGAAAGTTCTGAATGGTTAATTAAGTAAACACATTCACCGGTATGTAATCTGAGTCAGAATTAGTTTCTAAAGCAGGTAAACTATCACTTTCTGATGGTTCATTTACGTCCAACGGATATTGTTCTGGTGGTACTTGGATCGGACACGTGATTGGATCATGAGGCACTGGTTTCGAAACCGATTCAATATTTGGATAAACCACAGACTTTCTAGTTTTAAAAGTGAAACCATGGATATTTGTCAAGCAGAAGTAACAATCAGTAGTGTGATTTGTATGTTCACGCCATATTACTGGCACTGCAAAAGGCATCGACTTATGCTTCGGCGATTTTCGTAACCAACCTGCCAATGTATCGAACAAACTGCATTTGGCTTCCAAGATTTATTTGCATCATCAACTTTCGAATCGAAATAAAGTTCATATGCTTTCTTTAGTAATGGTGTAAAGTTTTTCTGGTCAACACGATCGGTAAAATATCCGCACACGTAACAGAACAGATCAGCCGAATTTCTACAACTTCTAGAAGCCATATTTTGCTCAGAATTATTTCAAAATACAGTAACTATTTGAAAAATCGCGTAACATATGTCATGCATCTTTTAGCAGTATAAAAAGTAGAATTATGTTGCTTTTTATTAATTTTTAATAAGTTATATAGTAAAAATGAAACGGAGCAAATAACTTCTTCTTCTTCTTCCGTCCTTAGCCAAAGACCGACCAAGCAGTCAGAGGCCATCACGCCTTGTGGCGTCTTAAGGGCAACAGCAGATTGATTTTCTCTGTTGTAGTTTCCCATCACGCCTAGCGGCGTCTTTAGGGCAACAACAAATAGATCCATCTGCCGTTGTTTCCGTAATCGGTGTGACAAGCCAACGGGTGATCAGCCCATTGGGAGGAGCAAATAACGGTTTCCCAAAAATATATTTATTCACAAATATCTTAAGAACCTGACGTGATAGAGATAAACGGATTTCAGATTTGAAATCAGCGCAAGAAACTGACCTAAGAACACTTATTCTTATATAAGAAAGAAAAATGTTGTTTGTCAGTGTTATTTTTCTCGCTACGATCTTTTCTAGTAGTTTAACATTAACATGCAGTGTGATAATTCAATTGCTGCTGAGAAGTGTGGGGTCTTTACAAGGTTTAGGAAGTGGCCTTATGTAACTATGTAGCCAGTCTTCTAGCACATCAGCATTCTGTATGATGGTGTTGAAATTACTCACCACATTCTTAATGCCCGTGTCATCGAGCTGTTTTATGTGGTAATACTGTAAACCATCAGGACCCGGGGTAGTTTTTCTATTGGTTTCTAAAGAGCCCACAACGTCTTCTTCGGTTTCCTATGAGCATAAGGAATATAGTTTTTTTTTTAAAAGAAAGAGAGATAAGAATGGAAATTAATTTTGCTTTTGACTACACCAGGTACAGTCCCCTCCTTGAGGTTTGTTTCATTTTTCAGATATGTATGCCTCGCCCGGGGCCCTCAAACACAGCCCATTACATGGAGACCCATGCCCTCCTCATATCCACATGAACCTTGGCTACCTCTTTAGCTCCACATGTGAAATTCCCTCATTATTTACATATCTGTCTATTTATCTATTAATCTTGTTCCGACATAATCTATCTATCTATCTATCTATCTATCTATCTATCTATCTATCTATCTATCTATCTATCTATCTATCTATCTATCTATCTATCTATCTATCTGTCTGTCTGTCTGTCTGTCTGTCTGTCTGTCTCTGTCTGTCTGTCTGTCTGTCTGTCTGTCTCTGTCTGTCGTCTGTCTGTCTGTCTTTCTGTCTGTCTATATACTTACCATTGTTCTATCTGTCTATCTAAATGTTATCCATCCATCTTCCATATTCATCCATCAAGCTATTTTTCTTTTCAGGTCTATCAACCACTATTATCGTACCATCAATACCAACATCTAGAAGAGAGACCGAGCGATCCCAGCACGAAAATGCACGACAGTAAAAGACAAAGTAAAGTTAAAAAGAAGTCTACTGCTTTTTTCGCTAGAAGTCGGAACTCATCAGCGCCTCAGGGGGGGTTTGGTGTGCCGAGCGGTATTTACGCTTCAAGTCGGGTATGGCTACCTTTTTGTTTCAATATATATCTACAGTGTAGTCCACTTAACTCGAACTCGCTAATTCCATTTTCGCTTCTTCTTCTTTTTTTTTTTTTTTTGGTTCTTGGTCGCTGACTAACAAAGCAATCAGTGACCATCACGCCTAGTGGCGCCTTGTAGGGTAGCAACAAACTGTTTCCACTTTGCTCGGTCGACAGCCGTCTTTCCTGTGGCGCCCAGCTCTGGTTCATGCTTAGTATCTCCAGCTACACCGTTCTCCGCCAGGTGGCTTTTGGCCGTTCTTGCTTTCGCTTTCCTTCTGGAGTCCATAGCATGGTAGTTCTGGTGATTGTTTCAGTGTCTCTTCTGAAGATGATAGCCAACCCAATTCCAGCGTCTACCTGCTATGATGGTGCACATGTCGTCTTGGTGCCTCCAAGTTTGCAGTTCTTGGTTGGTGACGGTGTTTGGCCTGAAAAATGTAAGAATTTATTTCTTAGGCAGGTTGTGTGGACAGAGGACAGTTTGGATATTTCCTTTTCTCTATCCCTGTGAATGCTATCAAATACCTTTTGAAAGTCAACAAAAGATATATTCAGTTGCCTCTGCCATTCGGAACACCGCTCTGTTATGTTCCTGAGGGTGAATATGTTATCTGCACTTTGTCTGTTTATTCCGAATCCTGCTTGTTATTTCCTCTGTTTGCCGGTGGGTACAAATAGTGGTTCTAATAGCTCAGCCGCTAATACAGGATCTGTTTTAAATAGCTCTCCATTTTCACTCGACTCGAAAAAATTCTGCATGTCTCGGTGATTTGTCTACTATCATTATGATTATTTTCCTGTGCGTTCCTTGCTGGAGACCCTAACCACCGTTACAGCTGATCTCAATGAAAGAAGCCTGCAAAAAGCAGACATAGGCAGTGTTTTACTGTGTCACTTTGTTTCAACTGATGAGGTTCCCAGCCACATTCTCATAATACTCGCCATGTACGAAATGTCTACTTCATCATTTAAAAAATAAATAAAATAAAATAAATAACTTTGGTTGTGTCGACTTCTGCTAACTATAATTTGTTAGTAATTCGAGGAATTTTTCTGTCCCATCTCAAAGTTGGGACTCGCATAAGCAGAAATTTAGTTTTCACGCTACTCGAAAGACCTAGTTACAAGTATGTGTGGTCATGCGTAATTTTTGTTGGCGACCGGGCGATAAAATTCTAATAACCGTTTTCCCTGTTAGGTCTTCACAAGTATGTGAATGGAGATAAGTCGATCAGTGTCGGGACAAGCTCCTAGAAACCAGTCAGTGCACAGTGATTTCAAACAGGGACCTCATTACAGAACTATAGTGCACGTTAATGCACGTTAATGCAAAGAGAGAGAGAGGGGGGGAGAGAAAGAGAGAAAGAGAGAGAGATATAGAACTGTTCACTCCCGCAGGCAGCGAAGAGGTTCAACCAATGTAAATGTAAATGTAAACATATTCTATCTATACTATTAACCTTTTCATTTGAACGTAAAGTAAATATAAAGCTATTCAGTTTAAATGTAAAGAAAGTTTTCTCTCGAGGGAAGAGTAAATTCTGAGGTAGACAGGATGGTGGAATAGGAACATGGGAACACATAAGTATGTGTAGGGAAACGCAATACTCAGGAGAGCGTTTTGTTTTTATTCTTTTACCATACTAGTTGGTGGTACCAGTGAGGGTACTAATCTCTGAAACAAAGTGAGGGTAGATGTGGCCTGACGTAGAACTAGACACCATCATCAGAGGGTCTTAGAGACGCGGGGCCAGCTTTGCAGTTACTTCCTGATCTTACTTGGAACCTGCTGCGCCTTTAATCTTGACCAGAGACGCGAGAATTCCAGTGATCTATCTGCACAGAACCCAAAAACCCAGCGGGAGCAAAACCTACCTGCCAAGTGACTTCTTACATAAATTCATCATTACATCACAATAGTGATGAGAATTTTTCTGATAAATCATTATTCATTTTTTTAAAACCTTGTTAAATCTAAGTGATTATTAAATCTGTTATTTGAAAATATACAAATTTAACGTCGATTTAATCATTCTGGATGTACTGCATGTTTGTCTCAGTCAAGTTACTAAATATACTCTAAACAGAGCTATACCATAATAATAATAATTCCATTCAGTAAATCAGAGCGGGAGCTTGAACGAGCTGAAATTAATAATTGCTTAATTTTTCATAAAAGGCGGCGGATCAGATATAAGTTAACAATTGCCCTGCCCAACGCAGCATTATTCTTGACTTCTGAAATATCTTATGAAAACTCCCTTGAGATAGAAGCATCATTATTCTTCTATCTTCAAATCTGCCAAGAGTAATCTTGTGCGACACCTTTGAAGACCCAGATTAGATACTCTTGAGTTTTGGCCACTGTTGGGCCACTACTGCAAAGCAGGGGGAGGCAATTCCGTGACAAATCTTTGTCTTTTCCCTGTGTATTTTCAGACCCACTTGTTGTGACCTCTCATCAAGTATTTTTATTTTGTTTTAAATCTGATTATGGTTATGGGACAGAAGAGGCAAGTCATCTGCAAAATCCAGATCATCAAGCTGTTTAGTTAGAATCCATTGAATTCCATTTCTGTTGTGTGATGTCGATGTTTTCAAAACCCAATATATTGCTAGTAAGAAAAGAAATGGAGACAAGAGGCATCCCTGTCGCACCTTCGTTGTAATCCCAAAAGGTTCTGTAAGTTGTCCTTCATGAAGAACTCTGCATGTCATGCCTTCATAGATCTTCTTTATTAAGTTAGTCATTTTCATGGGAACTCCATAATGCCTCATCATTTTCCAGAGCGATTCTCTATCTACACTGGCAAATGCATTTTCATAGTCCACAAATCCGATTTATAGCGAAGAATTCCATTCCAGGCTTTGTTCAACTATTATTCTCAGTGTGGCTATCTAGTCTGTACAGTATCTGTTTTGTCGAAAACCTTCTTGTTCATCTCTCAGTTGTTTGTCTATGAATTCTTTTAATGCCTCAATGATGATTCTGTTTAATACATTTCCCGGCACTGATAGTAACATTATTCCTCTGTAATTTGTGCGCTCTTGTAAATTTCCTTTCTTAGGCAACTTGATCAGATAACCTTCCTTCCATTCTGCTGGTATTTCCTGTCTCTTTCAGACTTTGCCAAGTAGTTTGTACAATATCTCTGTAGAGGTATCAATATCTGTTTTGATGGCCTCTGCTGGAATGTCTGGACCAGCTGCTTTTCCCTCTTTCAGAAGCTTTATGGCTTTTTTAATTTCTTCTCTACTTGGTCGTTCACAGCTGATTTGTAGCTCTTCTTCTGCTGGCTGGATTTCTGGGGGATTAGTTGTAGCTGGTCTTTTCCTCAAAATTGTCTGTCCATCTCTTCATCTGTTCTTGTATATTACTGTCACGAAGTGGATTTAAGTTTATAGAGTTTGCCTGAGTGAAAGCAAGACCCTAGTTTGAGAAAGTCTGATAAGATAGAATTTAGATGGAAAATGACATGACTGTAGACAGATGAGACTATTGGCTCAAGGGCTAGAACCAGAATTTGATTTTCCCTTGCCGCTTCGGGACTTCAGAATTGCTATAATCTCACCCCCCTCTGACTACCTTTAAACACAAGGAGATAAGATGTAAATAACGACCACAGACACCACTATACAGACAACATATAGGTACAGTATAGTGTAGAAGCTGATCCAGTATACAGTATATATATTTATTTACACAAAAAATCATTTAAATTTCATCATACATCAATCAAATAAATAGCGTGCACTGTTGCAAGGCCTGAAAAACAAAGTAATAATTAAATTAGATAGACACTAGGAAAACCCCAATCACATTCACTCTTTCTGTCACCCTGCTGGGGAACAACAAAAATGATTAGTGATGTAAACAACTCTAATTTTGAGGGGGCTGTCGACTTTAGCCTCCACTCACTACTACTAATACAATTTCTGCTGTCTCAGTCCTGTTGACTCTTCCTAAACGAACGTCTACACAGCTTTCCAAATTGGTAGGCGATATGCGCCGCTAACTAACACCACTGGAAATGCTAAAATAATAGACTTGGCTTACAACGATGGCTCAGTGTCTATCCGTCAAATGGATAATGAACAGACCCTACTGGTCCTCTCTATTTTCTCCCTCCTTCTCTCTCTCTCTCTCTCTCTCTCCCTCTCTCCTTGGTTCAGTGTCTCTCTAACCCTCGACGACTGATGATGCGGCATCTCCGTTACGCTCTTCTCTCGTTACTTTCAGGACCCAGGTATTGTAACCCTGTCACCTGCTCCTGAATTCGGTGATGATGATGATGTTCGGGTATCAAGCATGAGGTACTTGATTAACTGTCGAAAACTTCTCTGCTGCTGAATAGCTTCTATAACTTTCCACTTTAACCCGCTCCGGATTTAGAGGAAAACACAGCCGTGATTTCTGGCTGTATACGATTTAATCAGTCTCCCGGCCACTTGCCGTTGCTGGAGACTATAATAGCGATGAGCTCTGGGCTGTATGATAAATAAACCCGTTCCCGCTCCTCACTGCAAAAAAAGAGCTGTTTAGGTCTCGCTGAAGAAATGAACTTCACTGAAATAAACCGTTTAGGTTATTTTCTTTTCGCTGCTGGCGATATCTCGAGTCCTCTGACCCCTGAGATTTGTCCTGTTGCCGTGGGTAATTTGTATATGGCAAATTACGCTCCCCCACTGTTTGCCGTGACCCGCTGAAATTAACAGAAAATGCGTCTATTGTACAACAACTCCAACATAACGCATCTCTAACCCATTAATCTTTATAACTCCCCTACGCAATACTTCACTCGTTGTGTGCAACAATACATAAATAATACTACCCACGTGGCACTAAAATCTCACTCCTCCTACTCCTCTTCTACTCCTCCCTTCCCTCAACTTAAATCCTCCAGGTAAGTAAACAAAGCCCCAGACACTGTCTGACGGGTTACGTGGTTGTTACGCATGGCTAACCACGTGTCCAAACATTTCATCTAGGGAAATCCTTTGTCCGAAATTCCCATTACCTTTTAACATTTACACATGAGGTTTCCTACTTAAGCCCCAATTTAAATTAAACCTCGTGCTATAGGAATAATTTACTCCCCTAAACAGTATAATTCACTGATAACATAAATCTGTACCCTTCAACTGCATTTCTCACATTTAAGGCACAGTAAACTTTACGTACACACAATTGATTTCCCCATAAAATTACATTTGTAAATACACAGGAATAAATGGTGGTATTACACAACACTCTACAACTATGAGCACCCGTGTATCTCATAACATCACACGCTCCTATCTACTGCCAAAATCCTAGAAAGAATTATGCACACTTTTACATTTACATCGTTCTTCAAAGATAATAATGGACGGCGCTACCGTTTAAAACTTTAAGTTAATGTCCCCGAAGAACTTTACTTACGGGCCGAGATTTCTCAAAGAACCCTCTAATAAGTAAAACGATAATAAAATTACTACATACCAATTACCGCTTTTCTTCCCCGAAATGGAGACGATAATGCGTAGCTTCACGGCCGGCAATTATTTCTTCATATAGAGAAAGATCCCAGGTCTAACTGGCTATATATACACACAGGGAACCACTCCCGCGTATCTGCTAAGCTACGCACTCGGGCCAATGGAAACGCTAGAAAAATAAAATACTTCGACCTTCGCCAATAGATTTGAAAACAACACGAAGACCGCGTGTCCAAAAATTGCGTCACATTACGTGACGGCCGCGTGCGTGTCTGACTTGCGTGCATGAAATGGCGATTTTCGTTAACACGGAAAATCTACGTGATCGCGAAAAATCTATAAGAGAAGAACTGACCGAGTGTAAAATAAACCTACCGACATAAAGGAACTTATTTAAATTACCTACACAAAAATACCAAACACGATATATATTCATGGAGAAGATACATGGCAAACACATCTAGTTACAAAGAGAAGAAGACTGGTGAAAATTCAAAATAGAAGAACAGAATCGGGCCTGTTGAAGGACAGAATTTCAGTGCAGCATCACAATTACTAAGCAGTTTTCCATTCTTGTCTTTGATGAGGCCATTTGCTTGCTTATATTTTCCTGTTAGTTTCTTTGTGTTGTTGTACAGGTCCCTCAAATTTCCTTTGACTGCAGCTTCCTTTGCTTCCCTTGCCAACTCTTCAATACACTTCCTCTTGTCTCTTGTGATGTTTCTTCTTACTTTGTTTGCTTTTATGTACACTGCATGAGCCTTGACTTTGGAGCATCTGGTCTTGCTCTGTTTAAATCTCCTTTCTTATTTTTCCTGTCTTCTATCTTGTTTATATTTCTGTTGTTATCCATGATTTGTGCTGATATTCTCTTTTTCACAGTACTTCTCCACATGTCTATTTCCAAATATTTTTTACTTGTTGCCAATGGTCTTCCCTGTCTGCTTCATCTTTCAGTTGTTGGTGTACTTGGTATTTGTTGGATACTGTGATTGAAAATGTTTCTCTTATTTCCTGATTTCTTAGATATCCCACATTATATAGTTGTCTATAGCTATGTGCTGTTGTAAATTTCTTGAGTTTTAATTTAGTTTTGGCTAACAGAAGATGGTGATCTGATTCCATATCTGTTCCTCTATATACTTTACATCATGCAATGATGACCTAAACTTCTTATTTATGCATATGAGATCAATCCGATTCTCAGTTCTGTGGTCTGGTGATATCCATGTTGCCTTATGTATTCTTTTATGTGGAAATATGCTACCTCCTATAGCTAGTTGATTTGATGCACAGAAGTTAGTTCGCCATTCTCGTTCATCATACCTAATCCTTGCTGTGGTGGGGCGCTGTTTGAATATATTGTGTGTTCGTTTATTATTATTTCAGGTAAATTGCTACCCCTGTTCACAGCTGCAGTATATGTTGATTATGTTAATGTATATTTGATTGCTCCTGCTGTTGTTCATAATAATGCTCGTTACCCCGTTACACCCAGGGTGAAATCTCCCAACGATTATAGTTTTGTTCGATACTCCACAACATACATGCAGGTTCTTTAACTGACCCATTCACCAATGAGGAACTAAAACAGTCTTCCTTTTTGAAACGAACTCGACATCCTTTAATAACTTATATCCCTTGTAGCATACATAAGCGTTCGTCACGATTAATCCTTATTTATAAAACCTCATCAATACAGATTAATTCTATTTCAAGAGTATTCATTCTCTTGTACAAACCATATCCTTTCAGAAAGGTGAACACTTCCCACTGGAACTTAAAAGAAAACACAGCCAAAAACAGCTGTCACAAAGCTCAAGGTTTTTCTCCACCTTGGCCATACACATAACAATCTTCTACGTCATTCTTTGGTGCGCCTCATTTTCAATATTCCAAATACTGCCGAATTAATCAGCACTGACTAAAACTCTATAAATATAACATGTGGTGTGCATGGGCAGACACCACATATTACCCCCCCCCCCCCCCTTTGCGCGCTACTGGAAACTGCAGGTTTCCAGGCCATCATACGAAATACATTACTTATTATTGGTAACACCACTACGATGTGGTAATGATAAAGTAACTATAATTAACTATAATGATAAAATGGAAAATCAAATTCAAGCAATGAGTGAAATGATATCACGATGAGTGAAATGCAGTTAAAATATGCGGCAACAACTTGTGACCAACATATGAATGCTACGAAAATATCGCTATATAATCTAAATATCACTTGATTATGAAAAGAAATAATGTTTGTTGTCACTTCCTGTACCCAGGACAGTTACATAGTTCAGTGTATTACTCTCGACAGTGTATCAGCGATTACATTATTATGTCCTTCTATATGTACGATATCGAAGTCATATGCTTGCAACTGCAATGCAAATCTCGTAAGTCTTGCACTTGGTGATTTACAGGTTTGGAGATACGTTAACTTTCTCTGATCTGTCATTATAGTAAAATGCGTACCTACCACATACTTTTGAAGTTTATTCAAAGTCCATACTATACCCAACAGTTCTCTGTCGAAAATAGAGTATTTGGATTTGGCTTCCGACAGTATCCTACTCAAGTAGTAGATCGGATGAAACTTGCCATCAAAACTTTGTCCCAAACACCCGCCTATTGCGTGGAGCGAAGCATCTGTTACAACAGTAAATGATCTTTTTAAATCTGGCAGTCTTAATATCGGATACTGTGAAAAATGAGTCTTAACGTTTTGTAATGCCTGGTTACATTGTTCTGTCCAAACTACTTTGTTAGGCATACCTCTTTTAGTTAGATCGGATAAGACAGCAGTCAAAGACGAGAACCTTGGAATAAACTTGTGGTAAAAATTCACCAATCCTAATAAACTCCGTACTTGCTTCTTTCTAGCTGGGATTGTAAGATCAAGTATGCGTTTTAAATTAGATTCATCAAGTTGTATTACATGTTTGCCAATTTTGTGTCCTAGAAATGAAATTTCATTGAATCCAATTTCTATTTTGGATGGACGGGCTGTGAGATTGTGTATTCTTAGTGTCTGTAGTAAAGATTGTACACCATTTACATGCTCTTCCCATGTGTCATGAAACATGCAAATGTCATCTATATAAGATATTAGATCAGAACGGTTCCCAAATACTCGACGCATCATCCGTACGAAAGTTGCAGGCGTATTTTTGAGCCCAAAACACATGACATTGTATTGGAACAAACCCTTCGATGTTGCAAATGCCGTCAACGGTTTACATTCTTCGGTCAAAGGGATCTGCCAATACCCCTTTGACAAATCGAATTTGCTAAAGAAAGTAGTGGAAGCTAAACGAGGTAACAAGTCCTCCAGCAAAGGCATTGGTTCAGAATCTGATATCGAGACTTTATTTAGTCGACGGAAATCAATGCATATACGAATGGATTTATCTTTCTTCTGTACTGCTACCATCGGAAAACAAACTGGAGAATCTGATGGAGAGATAATCCCCATTTTCAACATATTGTCGACCTCGCTATCAACCTGCTCTCTGATATGCAAAGGAATTGCATACGGTCGTAACTTAATCGGAGTGGGATCCGATAATTTTATTTCGTGAGACATAATGTTAGTTCGTCCAGGCAGATCAGACAATACATCTTCAAAAGATTTCAATAGAATGAGAATCTGATTCTTCTGATCTGAAGGTAAATCGTTACAAATGATTACATCCTTCCAAGTTTCACAGGCTTGAATAGGTACTACAGGAAAATCAAGCGGTACATCCGCGAAAGTAGTTGCTACTTCATCAACTAAAGCAATAGATGCTAGATGCGGAGATTGATTTGTGATAGATTCACAAATATGTTTGAGTGGAAGAGGTCGAGAAATGTAAGGATGTAACATGTAAGTGTGGAATGTTTTTCTTTTTTTCCCTAATGTCGATGAAGTAATCCACGTCGGTTTTCTTACCCACAACTTTAAAAGGACCTTGCCACGTAACCAACAAATGATCACCTTTAAGTAGCAAGAGAACAAAAAGTTCATCGTTAATCGATAATGATGTTAATCGTCTATCACGATTAATACGCGACCGAGTCTCATATTTTGCTAATTCTGATGCTTCAGTCGCGATCTCACATGCGTCCACAATGCATTGGCGTAGATCTGTGACATATTGGTGACTAGATTTCGTAACCGTATTATCATCATTTGTTTTCACCAAATCATGTAAGATAGACATTGGTCCTCTTGGATTAGCCCCGAAAACTAATTGAAATGGTGAGAATCCGGTTTGACGATTAGGAACTTCTCTATACGCAAAGAGAACCGCTGGTATCAGCCGGTCCCAATCATGGGGAAACATTGTTGTTACTTTGCCCAACATCTGCTTTAGTGTAGAATTCCAGTGTTCTACAACTCCGTTTGATTGCGGATTTAATCTGGCACTCAATGTATGACGGATGTGAAGCACATCACAAATTTCTGAGAACATACCTGAAGTGAATTGCGTGCCATGATCCGACAGAAGCTCTTCAGGAAATCCGATGCGTGAAAATATCGATAATAATGCATCAGTCACCGACATCGTTGTTATGGACTTAACAGGTATGGCTTTAGGCCATCTGGTGCATAGGTCGATACAAGTTAAGATGAAGCGGAATCCTCTGGATGATAACACCGGAAGCGGTCCGATTATGTCCACAGCCATCTTATAAAAAGGTCGCACAGAGATATCTGTGGTCTGTAGGGGTGCAAACTGATGCGCACCCTTACGTGCAACTCCCTGACAAAAAGTGCATGATTTACAAAACGTTGCGACGTCCTTATGAACCCCTGGCCAAAAAAATGTGCCATCAATCTATAAGCTGTGCGGGCAATCCCAATATGACCCGCAAAAGGAACATCATGTGCATTAGATAAAACTAGTAATCGAAATGACGTAGGTACTACAATTTGTCCGAGTACCGAAGAATAATTGTCAAAACACCGTATCAAAATATTGTCATGAAATTGATACCAATGTCTGGCATTATTTGTATGTGTAATAGTTTTAACAACCATGACGTTACATAACATTACTTATCTGAATCGACCATGAGCATCCATTCTTCGCTGTAACTACAATGCATCGTTCCACGCAATATTAAATTGAAATCCAAAGTGGATAATGTAGTAATCTTATAATTTAGTAATCAGCAACCATGATGACGTAATCTGAAGACGTTATCGTAACTCGTTCACTGAGTATTCAGTTCAATAGGAATCTTGACAATGAATTCAACGTCGAAATTTTCTGACCTTCACTCGTGTGAGACCCATTGTAGAGATAGTGTCGATATATAATGATAGAGACGAAATGTTAATTTCCAACGAGTGACCGAATGGACTGAAGAGGTAACCTTATCAATGTCCTAACGGTTTGATCTAGCATTTCAGAGTCTACTTGTCCAGCGAAACGATCTATTGGTATCTTCCAAGATTCATATTTCTCCCGTGAAGATATTCGTCAGATGAAGATATTTGTCAGATTGGTATAGCATTACTCTCCTGGTAAATAAGCGTGAACGATTTCGTCGTGGAAAAAATGTTTTTTCTGATCCTCAAGTAAGGTACCAGGTCTGGGCATGACCTAGTATACGAATATTGTAAATTTTATGTCTGCACGGAATTGCATTCCAACAGCTGTCTTTGCATAAAACGTTCCTTGCTGAATTAAATAATGTGACAGCGACAGATTGATCAAACTTCCCGATATTGTCCCAACATAGAACTCTGTCTGCAAATAGCTTGAGCAACCTTCATATGTCCTTTAAATCCCGGACGAGCCCTCATATCTGTGGTGGGGCGCTGTTTAAATATATTGTGTGTTCGTTTATTATTATTTCAGGTAAATTGCTACCCCTGTACACAGTTGCAGTATATGTTGATTATGTTAATGTATATTTGATTGCTCCTGCTGTTGTTCATAATAATGCTCGTTACCCCGTTACACCCAGGGTGAAATCTCCCAACGATTATAGTTTTGTTCCATACTCCACAACATACATGCAGGTTCTTTAACTGGCCCATTCACCAATGAGGAACTAAAACAGTCTTCCTTTTTGAAACGAACTCGACATCCTTTAATAACTTATATCCCTTGTAGCATACATAAGCGTTCGTCACGATTAATCCTTATTTATAAAACCTCATCAATACAGATTAATTCTATTTCAAGAGTATTCTTTCTCTTGTACAAACCATATCCTTTCAGAAAGGTGAACACTTCGTAATAGGTTCCCACTGGAACGTAAAAGAAAACACAGCCAAAACAGCTGTCACAAAGCTCAAGGTTTTTCTCCACCTTGGCCATACACATAACAATCTTCTACGTCATTCTTTGGTGCGCCTCATTTTCAATATTCCAAATAGTGCCGAATTAATCAGCACTGACTCAAACTCTATAAATATAACATGTGGTGTGCATGGGCAGACACCACATATGCCTTCCAATGATTTCTTCAAAGCCAGTGTTGTCTGTTCTTATTTTTGCATTCAGGTCCTCCATCAAAATTGTAATGTCCTTTCTTTTCTTTTTATCCAAGATATTTTGTAGTCTGGCGTAAAATTCTTTTTTCACAGATTCTTCTTTATCGTTTGTTTGCGCATAACACTGGATGATTTTTATATTTACTTTCTTTTTGACTATTTTAAGTAATTTGGGATCCCCTCGCTTCCTATTCTATAAGTGCCCTCTGTGCTTCCCTATACAGCATTACAGCCACCCCTTCACTGAGGTAGGCACTTTCCTCTTCATGTCCTGAGGACAACACCATTTCTGCTGTGATCAATTTCTTCCTCTCTATGCCCTTCGTAGAGACCCAGGAAATCAATCCTGTAATTTCTCGTTTCCGCTGCTACCTTTGCGGTTTTCTCTTGTTCATATAGAGTACGAACATTCCAGGTGCCAATTCTGGAGATTTTCCTAGACGAAACAAAGTTAGTTGGCAACCCGGAATCATTTCGGCTTTCTCTGGTGTTGCTTCGTGCGCAATTAGCATCCATTGATCTGCAGATTATTTCCAAATTAAGTATTCATACACTTTAAACATGGCAGCATACTTTCCGTATTCCCTCTTAGGCTTAAAATATCGACATAGTGAATTCTCAACACACAATTCCCATTCACATATTCCGAAATAAAGCTACCCTTTAGGTAGTATACACAGTGACCCCATCAAGATAAAATTTGTCAACACAATGAATATTGTTTCTATCCCAAACATTCTCACGTCATCTATGCATAGCAACGATTCGCAATGGTGCCGCACTTGCCAGCACCCCAATCATCATCATTATTTCTGGCATGTGGTGTGCAAAAGCCCACGCCACAGTGGTCCTTTCCAGAGGACCTTCTTCTGTCATGGGCGGCTGTGTTGATTTATATTCTATATTTGACGTCCACGTTTGTTATAGTTTTTTGGTAAACAGTTTTTTTTATACGGGATGGGGTTTCCAGCCCCATGCGCAACCCTCCGTAGTCGCTTTTTACGACATGCCTGGTAGGGTTTAGTGTTATTATTCTTTGCTCCTCTTTCGGGCCCCGGTATCACACGGGTGTCAAGGGATAGTACTGATCAAATTTATGTTGGTAACTGCCACGAAGTGGTTTACGACTAGAGGCTGCCTACATATAGTGACAAGACACTAGTGGAGAGAAAGTCTAAGAAGATAGATTTTTAGAAGAAAATCTCAGTGGCTGTGGAAGATGAGGCTATTGGCGTCAAGGGGCGAGAACCTAGATTGACGCTCCCTTGCCACTTTGTGACGTATTGTGTTGCTATAACCTCAAAACCTCTAACTACCAAGACTGGGATAAGGTTTAACTAAATACCACAGACACCACTATTCAGACAACATATAGATAACGTATAGTTTACAGAAAGTGACTGATCCAGACTAAAGTTTAAATAGTTTTATTTACACAACAAAATTTAGATAACATACTAGAAATAAATAACGTGCGTGTTCGCACACCTGAAAAGAACATAACAATCAATTAAAGTGATTACGTATGGTAACCCCACAAAGTCGCCCTCCCCTCAACCTGTAAGGAAGAAGGGTAAGAAATACAACAGCCTGGTAAGTGGGATCTCTAACATCAGATCCACCTTACTCTAAATCCTACTGTCTGTCTGTCTGCAGACGTCACTAACTTGAAGGGCCTACACAGCTTCTCCTCTTTAGGCAAATTACCCTTCACTAGCTAACACTATGTCCACCGAAACAAATGAACTGGTGTTATCACCTCCTACACAACTAAGAGATGAATTGCTAAATTCTATCTATGTTCAGTGTCTGTATGACACTCCTGGTTTCTACTAAGAATCTCCTCCACTACTCTCCTTCTCTCTCTCTCTAGTGCAGTTTAGAGGTATTGTGACCCTCTTTCCTCTAGCCGCTGGTTGTAGCTGATGGCTTGGGTTGGTAGACTGGATACGTGACTTGGACTATCGCTGCTTCACAAAATGACGAATCTTAATTCGTATGCCCGATTATGACCGAATTTCACGACACCTCTAGGCCCTGTGCCTAGGTTCAGTGTGTGCGTATATGAGAGAAGCACTCAGGATTTGTTAAGAAAATCCGTTCTTCTAGAGAAGGCTTCGCTTCCAGCGACCTGTGCTTTCTCTCTCTCTCTGGTGCAAAACCCGAATTTGCGCCGGTGACTATCGCGTCACCACTCCTCTTTCTCTTCTGGCTCTGCCTCGACTATTCTTCCCCATGAGAAAACTGACGCCCTAGCTACCAGCCGTGAAAATATTTGCAAAGTCGAATATCTCCTTTAGAGCAGACGAACTCTGTATATATGGAATACAGGCTTTGATTTCCATGGCATGAAGTTTTGTTTTAATCAGAGAACGTTCTGCATTTAGTCACGCTTATTTATTCCAGAAATACAGCCGACCCACGCTAAGCGTGAGTCACTGCGTGGCTTCGTTCTATTAGCGGGTCACTCTCTGACCCAATCATCATGCCGCGAAATCTAAAAATAGCCTGCAGGTCATAAGCTAAATTTAGAACTTACGAGTAACTGGGAAAATTCCCTTCTTTCTGAGCTACGCGCGTAAATCACACCCACCCCCAACTTTCGCGTGAGTAGATGCGGGTTTTAGTGAACTTATCCCCGTCTAGAGATACCCCTCCTAATAATTACGGACGCACTCACTGCTTACAGAAATAAAATGCCCCGCTATTATGTTACACTAGAAATCCTTCATGAACGCTATTTCTTCATGGGAAAAAAACTGGTGCGAGTCTAGAAACTAAAGCCGACCGTCCCTCTAGAAAACGTAATTAATTATCTACAGAAAAAGACCAAACACAATTATTATTCACAGAGAAGGAAAAAACCGAAATAAGATAAAAATCCCACCGTAATCCCCTCCTTCTGAAAAAAACGGAAAATACTAGAAAGAGAAGAAACCTGGGGTGGATTACCTGTAATCCCTTCCAGAAAAACGTAAATAAATGCAAGGAGAAGAGACATGAGGCATGTTGTAAATCAAATCACAGTAACTTCTCACATTCCCCCCCCCCCCCCCCCCCCCCTTTTCAAGTTCGGGGTACCCGGTCTAATTTAATGTGATCTTTGTATTTCCAGGCTGACCCCTCTCTATGTCTAAAGATCTGCCTGTGAGAATTTCTCCTCTTTCGTTTCTTCTTCTTCGTACAAACTCCCATGTTCCGGTGGAAGTGTTGCTCTCTCTTCGAACTTGTGCCATCCAATGGTGAGTCTGAACCTTCCCTGGCTATGTCCGTCAAAAGGCGGTCCTGGTCGGCTGACTTGACCGACTGGCTCTGTGCGGTCTGGCAATGGCGACTACATTGCTGCGCGCCAGCGGGTTGGAGACCGCTGGTATCTGGCGATGAAGATGCGTACTGTCTTGTGCTTCCAGCATAGATTCTCCGATCGCTTCACTCTCCTCTGGTTTGCGTAGAGGTTGCGTAGAGAGTGCTCTTTTCTCTACCTTCTCACCATGGGTTCTAATTGGTTTCGCCTGACCTCTGCGACGTCCGTTTCCCCTACTAAGCAGGACGCATCTGGTGGTACGTTTTTGCTTCTCGCCTCTTTGCAAGAGCCGCTTTCTGTAAGCGAGCTAGTTGCGGGATGGGGCCCATCTCCGTTTATAGGCAAACGGTCACTCAGATCACTGTCCTCCTCCGTCGGAGTAAAGTGCTGGTCGGATGGGGCTCCAGGGCAGGTTGGAAACATATGTTCGCTCGATTCGCTGTCTTCTGCCCTATGAAGAGTGCGCTGGTCGTGTACATAAGTCCTACCACTCTTGTCAGTATGTTCCTCGCTCACAGGAGGTAATACCATCGGGGGCCTAATTCCCGACAACAAAGAAGGTATTTCCAAAATCAAAGGCGTCGCCGCTGTTTGGCCCTTCGGCTTAACATGGCTGTCAGAGGGATACGCCTCGGCAAAAACCATTCCACTGTCTTTGGAGGTCTTTAACCTCTCCATCTCAAGACATGGGTGGTTGAGCTCTCGTGGGGCTCCGTGAATCAGGCGCTTATCCTTTTCACTTATCTGGCCTGCAGTAGGCCCCCTTGCATTAGCAAGGATCGGTGCGGATGGGGTTCCCAAAACTAAATATGGTCTTCCCAGAATGAAATTATAAGCTGGCTGGGCCATCACAGCTGCTTTGATTGTGCCACGCACAAATTTTGTTTTCACCTCAATATTGGCTACCTGAAGACGCTGTGAAGTACCCTTCCTCAAAACGCCACCAATATCAACTTTCTCCCGTGTCATTTGCCCAGGCTTCACCAGGTGGCGAGCGACTATACTGGGGTAAGTAAGCCCTCTGTCAAATAAGCACGTGGTGTGAGTTCCATTCACTTCGGCTGGCCCACTATTAGAGAACAACTTCTCTGAAGGAATGGGTTCCCACTTATTCCCTTTTGTCACTCTCACCGGCCTTAAACAAGCTGCATGATGAGCGGGTGGTTTATTTAGACACCGGGATGTCCAGTGGGAAGTGGTGCGACAGTACCGACAGTATCTCTCGTTATCTCCCCGGTTTCTGGCGGGTTCGTGTGAGGTCGCTCCTTGTGATCTGTTATGAGGCTGGGGGCGCAGGTTAGGACCAGAATGGGGCTCCTTGCGAGACGGCCCCTGCTGCTGGTGAGCAGGAGACGAAGACGACTGAGATGAAGATGCTCCTTTGTCCGGGGCTGGCAGGTCTGGGTGTTTCCTTTTCTGGCCCAGTACTTCGGCTTGTGCCGTCTGGAACCTTTCCGAAAAAAGAATAATCTGATCCATTTGCTGGGCGCCCTGTTCTGCCAGGTACCTTCTTAAATCAGGAGATATGGTTGCCTTTATTTGTTCAACCATTATTAATTCTTCCTGCTCTTCAAAGGATTTAGCCAGTCCAGACAACTCTCTCCAGCGAGTGAGGTAATTCCTCAGCCTTTCAGCGAACTGGGGAAAACTTTTTCCGGACGACTCTCCCGGAACATTGTTTGGCACTTACGGGGGGTCCATTGAAATCGTTGTAACAGTGCGTTACGTAGGGCCTCAAAGTTATTTTGGTCGTCACTGAGCATCTTACTGTAGATGTCATACACGTGCCCTTTGAGGGACTGCGATAATTTCAGACACCAAAGACTTTCCTCCAACCCGTATGCCTTTGCCATCCGTTCGAATGTTTCCAAAAAGACATCAATTTTCTCATTCCCGTTAGGAAAAGTGTCCATTGGAAAGTTCATGGCTGCCATACGGGAACCTTCCTGTCCCGGGGTGTCTGTCGCAACTGCTCTGGGTGAATCTCCATTCGCTGAACCCCCCCCCCCCCCCGACGATCTACTTTGCAGTTCCAGAGAACGCATGGCTAGTTCGTGTTGCCTCTCTGCTGCCCTCTCCTCTGCCTGCCGAGCCTTTTCCTCTTTCTCTTCGGCGGCTGCCCTTTGCCGTTCCTCTGCCTCCATTTTACGCAGGTCCATCACGGCCAGTCGGGCCCTCTCCTCTTTCTCTGCTTCCAATTTACGAAGGTCCATCTCGGCCAGTCGGGCCCTCTCTTCTTTCTCTGCCTATCGGTCCTGTTCCCTCATTATGTAGGCCCTAGTCTCGGCCTCATCCATTCCCATGTCTTTGGCTGCCTCCCTCCATGCAGCTAGTAACTTGACTAATTCAGCCATCTTACCTGACAAATCTGCAGTAATTCTCACCAAGAGGGGAAATGAAAGAAAGGAACAAGAAAAATTTACCGTTACCTACTCGGCAATACTCCCTGTATAACCGCTGTCCCAAAAACCCGAATTCAGACTAGCACCGAGTCTGACTAATAACTGCTACCTGAAAAAAAATTTAATTATCCAGCTACCAAAAAAACCCGAATTTACCTTCCTGTTAAGAAAAAATTCGGTTAGCCATCAATTACCTCTAAGTCATGAACAACCTTACTACAACTACCATCTAAACTGACTGCAACATGTGGAAAAAAACTTATAGCTGGATCAGTCTCAATAGCTCAAGTCTAGGGGATATATAAAGAAAATCTATTTCCAAAACTTTCTATATAGACCATCTATGAATCTAGATAAAATCACAGAATTGATCCCAACAAAGATGATCCACCGGACGATCGCTGCCACTTTGTCAGGAAGGGGATTTAGACTAAGAAGATAGATTTTTAGAAGAAAATGACAGTGGCTGTGGAAGATGAGGCTATTTGAGTCAAGGGGCGAGAACCTAGATTGACTCTCCCTTGCCACTTTGTGACGTATTGTGTTGCTATAACCTCAACATCTCTAACTACCAAGACTGGGATAAGGTTTAACTAAATACCACAGGTACCACTATGCAGACAACATATAGATAACGTATAGTTTACAGAAAGTGACTGATCCAGACTAAAGTTTAAATAGTTTTATTTACACAACAAAATTTAGATAACATACTAGAAATAAATAACGTGCGTGTTCGCACACCTGAAAAGAACATAACAATCAATTAAAGTGATTACGTATCATTATTATTTTTCGTTTGTATAAACATTTTTCATATGTATGATCATTTTTTTTGACTGAAGTGTGTATTATGTTTTCTATGGTCAAAGGGACATAATCCGAGTTATCGAGACTACAATTTTTTAGGAGTTTGCCTTCTCTTGTATAGAGACACGTTCGGTCTATAATTTCTTGAACGAAGCGTGACCACATCTCCTTATTTGGTAGTACCAGTCAACTATGGTAGATGTCTGAAACCTTTCTTAACGCTTCTTTTCATGACCATAAAAGGCGCGACTGTGTAAGACTTTTATCTCGAATGTTCTTAGAATCGTCTTATTGTGAACGGCAACTCAGAGATTGTCGTTCTGCGCATGTCAAAAGCTGGGAGTTCGTTCTGTGTGTTCCGCCCAGTTCGGCAGTTGAGAAATGGTTTAAGAAGCGAGCAGACGCAACTGCGTCTTGTGATTCTCTGAGGGAAATACAGTGTCTTTGTGAGTTAGTTAGCTAACTAGACTATTTCCCAGTATTATTCACGCCTGCCTGGAGGCATATGTTCATGGTTGATTTTCCGAAATAAGGTAATTCCTCTTGTATCGAACTTTATGCTATCATCTAGAGGTTCGTCATTTTGTCGCCTATTTGCTCGCCTGTGTGATGCAAAATGGAGAGGTACTTTGACTAGGATTAAGTCACCGGTATCTGTATACCTGAACTAGTTAAATATATATGGGTCGCTCTAGACCAACAAGACTATTGTCTGTGTTCCAGGATTCGTTATATCAGAGATCACGTCCAAGTCAGATGGTTAGACTTAGGAACATTATAAAGGTCGAGCTGACCTGTAGCCCATGTATGCTATTCACGTGCAGACAGTGAACGGACTTATTGTATACAACTGATCTGCTAGCATCAGAATGGGAGCATTTATTATTGTTTATGAACATTGAAGATCTGTAGCTGACACTGTTGCAGAAGTTATAGAAATTATTATTATTTATACAGCTTCACGAACTAGAACTCTATGATTTATGAATTTCTGAATCTATTGAACTGTGATGTCTTATGACGCATATATACAACAGCTGTCATTGCTGACTACAGAAATTGTTTTCAATGTGCCATATCATCTTGCTGAACTCGTTAACTATGTTGATGTCATAAGTATCATGACTGATTTGTGGCGTGCAATAAATGGAAGAAACTTATACAACGAAGTTACCCTTTCTATGACTCTACACGTCATGTTGCCTGTGTGATAACCCTGTGAACTGTTCCACTACCACATACACAGCAACATCCTAAATCAGAGAAGACACCTACATCTTACACTTTAATACCAGGTGTCGATAAGGGTGGCAAGTTACCACTTCAGCTCAAATCCACCCTTATCATTTTTGGTGGCCAGAGCTGGTTCTATCATCTGATATTTTGGCGCACCATATCATTTTTGGTGGCCATAGGTTGGTTCACTCTGATTCCAGCTATCAAGGGGGTCAGCAAACCCAGACATCATCATCATACTAGATACAACTACAGCATCAACTACCACCTTACAAGAAATTTTATTGAAAGTATCCGGATTTTCTGACAGTTGCTGATTTTGAAACTACCCGGCGCTGCTCGGCAATATTGAAGTTTATGTAAAATTAGAAGGACAAGTACCGAGCGAATGGATTTCCTGATCTGGTGAAAAGAAGGACAAGTGCCGTAACAACTGTTCCGGTCTCAGGGGTACTGTTGCGGGTTCAGAAGGTCAAGTGCCGGTTAAATCAATTTAGAAGATTCAGAAGGTCAAGTGCCGTAACAACTGTTGCAGTATTAGAAGCTCTTTTCCTTCGTCATGGCTGTTTATGGGAGCAGAAGTTAATCAACGTTGGATCATTATCCTCAGAATGCTGATTACATCCTGTTCTGCACCGTGCTGACGCTGGATTTATAGAAGTTAAGTGGCCTGTTTTGTTTGTGAACTGTGCCCTTATGTTCTAACTGAGCCTTCTGTACTTTCACACTTTCTCCTATTGTTTTCATGATACATGTTTATATGTTATATGTTATTTGTTATTTGTATATTTATATGTTTATATTTCAGCGGGTTTTCTCGGTTGGGCGGTGTCTTTCAGTAGAAGATACCACGTCACAGAGGTTCTACTGTTAGCGTTTTCGTTAGGGACTGTGCGAATTTCCTACAGTGAAATTTGCTAGCGACAATCGTTGCTATATCTGTTTAGTTGTGACGAGTTGTGCTTTATTTTTGTTTCTTGTATATATATATATATATTTTTTTTTCTTTTCTCTCTTTCTTTGTGTTTTTTAGTTTCGATTTCGATTGTTTGTATTTGTAGGTCTCCCCTTTGCTATTATTCAGTTCTTTACGTATATTTTTGTGTATACACTGTAGCGTCATTTGTTAGTCATATCTTCGCATATTTCTTGTTAGTTTTGCTGTTTGTGTATTTGACTTATGCGAATGTTTTCGTATTGTTTGATCTTTGTTGTTGTTTACATTGACTTTGATCTTTGTTGATTGTTTACATTGACTCTGATCTTTGTTATTGTTTACATTGACTCTGATCTTTGTTGTTGTTTACATTGACTCTGATCTTTGTTGTTGTTTACATTGACTTTGATCTTTGTTATTGTTTACATTGTTGGTGACCTTTGTTATTGTTTACATTGTCTTGTTATTGTTTACATAGTTCTTGCATAGTTAGCTTTCACTATTGTTAATATATGCTCATGCACTATTGGTCTATAGTGCACTTATCATAACTAACTGGTGTTTTTTGCTTATGCACTATTGTAGTGCAGTTATGATAAATAACTGATGGTTATGCACTGATTTGGGTAGTGCACTGTTAATTAAGAGGTGACTTGTGATATTATTATACATTTGATAATACAAGTTGGTGTCAACTCCTGTTTCCCACAGAGATTGGGTTCAACATAGAGATTATACAAGCACTTTATTAAGTCTTGTTGCTATTTAACATTGAAATAAGATAATTAATTATTTCAGGTTCTGTACTCACATTTTAGACATCATGTCTACATTTGAGTACTTTATTGAGCAGGGTAAAGCCCTTGGGAAGACAGGTGATAAGTTGGAAGAATTTGCGACTGTTCAATATGCCAAGGCATTGAAGTCGGAAGAAAAGAAAATGAAAGAACAAACTGAACAAAAGAGAATAGAGGCTGAAATAGAACAAAAGAAACTGCAGATGCAGGTGGAGGAAAAAAGATTTCAAATGGAAATGGAAAAACAAAAAAGAGAAGCTGAAAATAAGAGACTTGAAAAAGAAGCTGAAAATAAGAGACTTGAAAAAGAAGCTGAAAATAAGAGACTTGAAAAAGAAGCTGAAAATAAGAGACTTGAAAAAGAAGCTGAAAATAAGAGACTTGAAAAAGAAGCTGAAAATAAGAGACTTGAAATAGAGGCTGAAGAAAAAAGTTACAGGCCCAGGCTGAAGAAAGAAAGTTACAGGCCCAGGCTGAAGAAAGAAAGTTACAGGCTGAGGCTGAAGAAAGAAGGTTACAAAGAGAGGCTGATGAGAGAAAAGCAAAAATGGAACATGATGAAAAAGTCTTAGCTTTAGAGTTAGAGAAGTTAAAGTTATTGAACACTGGTAATGCTAATGATGCAAATAAGGTGTCAAATAAGACTAATGCTAAGGATTTCAAGCTTAATCTACCAGCATTTAATCCCTCAATCGATGATATAACATTTTATCTAGATAGATTTGAAAGTGCATGTAATGTGCATAATATAGATAAAACATTATATGTGTATCATCTGTCCAAGATACTTAGAGGTGATGCTTTGACTTTGTTGAGTATGGTAGATGTGCCTGACAAAAAAACAACTATGAGGTTGTCAGGGCGGCATTGTTAAAGAAGTACCAACTTAACGAGGACGGATATCGTCTTAAATTTAAAACCATGTTACCAGAAACTGGAGTTGAATTCTCTGAATTCATCTCAGGCATCCGTCTTACTTTTTTACGATGGGTTGAGTTGTCTAAGACAGAAAATACATTTGAAGCTCTTATGGATTTACTACTTAGAGATAAGGTTATGTCTTCTGTTAATGAAGCTTTTCTATCTTTTCTTCATGAGCGTAAGCCTAAAAACATAAAAGAAATGGAAGAATACTGTAGCCAGTATGTTACTGCGCATCCGCACATAACCATTAGTAACTCTAAGGTGAAAGAAGGTCTGCCAGTTGCTTCGGCAGCACCTTATGGCCCAAATTTTATGCGTAAATTTCAGGGTAGCCAGAAAAATTTCAATAAAAAGAGTAATCGTAATTATGCCCAGAACCATAGTGATCAATTCCAGGGTGATTCTTCTTCCCAGAACTGGAGACAACCTAATACTACACGTTATTCTACTCCGGTTAACTTTAGAAATTTTCACAAAGGTAATCGGTATAGAGGGAAATATTTTATGCAGAGACCTCAATACCAAGATAATAGAGGTTCTCAACAGCATAGAGATAGTAATGACAGTTATGGAAACTGGAACTCAAACCAGGATAAAAATTACAGTAGGGACTTTAATGATAATTGCAGAGGCAATAATGGTCGCGGTAGATCGCAACATAAGAGAAAAAGATATCAACAGACAAACTCTGTTCAACAAGAATCTCAGGGAGCAGATAAACAGGTTAATAATGATAAAGACCATAATGCTATCGGATGCTCATCTTTTGATTTTGGTAGGGCAAATAAATGTATCCAATGCAGTACTTTATTTGATCCGAAAACCGTTAGTACTTTAAGCTGTGGTCATCCTTTGCCCGCTCTTCCTGCTAATGTTGCTCATGATGGGAGAGGTTCTCTTATATTACATAAGGGGCTAGTAAATAGTAATCCAGTCTCAGTGTTGTTTGATTCTGGATGTACTACTGTCGGCGTTAGGCAATCTCTTGTAGATCCATCCTGTGCTACAGGAAAAGTCATCAAATGTGTCACATTTGGTGGCACGTTAGAAAAGTATCCTACTGCTATAATACACATTGCTACTCCTTTCTTCACGGGAGAGGTCCACGCGTGTCTACTTCCAAACCCTATTGCGGACCTTATTATTGGTCGTATTCACGGAGTTAGGGAATGTACCCCACAGCAGATTGCTGTTTGGGAAGAGCAAAACATTGAAGCTACCAATGCGGTGGTCACAAGAGCACATGCTCTGGATCCACCTCAAACTTCATTAACTAATAATGATGAAGTAAATGACCAAGATAGTCACTTGACTATTACACGTGACTCATTTATCAAATTGCAAGAAGAAGATCCTTCTTTACAAAAATTCTTCATTCTAGCAAAAAAAGGTGATCCTAATCAGAACACTAATAGGAAATCTTGGATTTCTATGAAGAACGGCGTACTTGTACGTATGGTACAAGACTCGACTACGTCCACTCATTCACAAATTCTTGTGCCTAAGAGCATGAGATTGCAAATATTGCAACATGCTCATGACTCGCAATGTGCTGGACATATGGGTTTTTTCCCGTACAAAGTCGAGGGTTCTTGCGGCTTTCTTTTGGCCATTTGTGAGCAAGGACATACGAATGTACTGTCGCTCTTGCAAAGTATGTCAGGAGGTCAAATCTAAAGGACCACGACATGCTGCGCCTATCCAGGCTGCTGACATTCCTATTCGCCCTTTTCAAAAAATGGCAATAGATATTATCGGTCCTTTTAGAATTAAGTCGGCTAGAGGACATCAATTTATCCTTACATGTGTCGATATGTGCACACGTTGGCCAGAGGCAATACCTCTCAAGAGCATCTCAACTGCTGATATCGCAGACGCTCTTTGGCTGATATTTTCTCGCTTGGGTTTTCCCGGAGAAATATTGTCAGACCATGGCACTCAACTTATATCAGACACTATGTCACAGGTAATGTCTATGCTACACATTAAAAGGTCTCTCAGCAGTATCTATCACCCAATGTCTAATGGGTTGGTCGAACGTTTAAATAGGACTCTGAAAACTTTACTTGGTAAAATAACTGAGGATCATCCTCAGGATTGGGACAGGGTCTTACCCGCGGCTCTCTTTGCGTATAGAGAGGTCCCCAATGAACATACGGGGTTTTCCCCTTTTGAACTTGTCTTTGGCGCGCAACCGCGCGGCCCTATGTCTTTACTTCACGATCTAATCACTGCCGATAATATTAGCGATGAGACTCAATCTTCTTATGAGTACGTCATTGCTCTTAGGCAAAAGATCATCGAGGCATGCAAACTAGCAACTTCGTCTTCAGAATTTGCTAAAGAAAAGGCAAGGCAGTTTGCAAATAAGAATAGATGTCTACGACAACTTTGTCCAGGTGACAAAGCTCTCGTTCTACTTCCTTCAAGGGAGAACAGACTTCTAATTGCATGGAAAGGTCCATATGCAATAGTCTCCAAAATTTCTGATGTTGACTATGTTGTCGATATTGATGGAAAGCATAAAACTTTCCACATAAATATGCTCACGGAATTTTATGAAAGACCTGACTATTTGCAGCCTATTTTCCAGGCTACGGACAATTCACAAGCAACTCATGGTCAGTACTCATCTCTGTCAGTTATACAGGATGAGGAAACTACTTTTTCTGATGTCAATCTTCCTCTTTCTATGGTCCCACTTTATTCTACGGAATCTTGGAAAAACGTGACCGTTTCTCCAAATCTTTCCGCTGAGGAACATCGACAAGTTTCTTCGATGTTGCAAACATTTCAGGATGTTCTTACAGACATCCCGGGACACACACATGTCATAGAACATGACATTGTGCTAACTGATCACAATCCTATCAGAGTCAGACCATATCCAATACCTATCCATTTCCAGTCTCAAGTCGAAAAAGAGTTGGATGAAATGATACGTTTGCAAATCATTGAACCATCCACTTCAGCATACTCTTCGTCTATGGTTATTGTTCGAAAGAAGGATAATAACATTCGCATTTGCGTAGATTATCGCAAATTGAACCAAGTTACGAAGTTCGATGCTGAACCTATGCCTTCATTAGAAGAGCTACTCAATAAACTTTCTAATTCTAGATTCTTTACCAAACTAGATTTGTCTAAAGGTTATTGGCAAGTCCCGCTAACTGAACGTGCCAAACCTTTTACAGCTTTTTCTACACCTAGGGGTTTATTCCAATGGAATTTCATGCCTTTTGGTCTTATGAACGCCCCTGCTACATTCGTACGCATGATGCGGCGAATTCTCGCATATCGTACAGATGTCATAGCATACCTAGATGATATCTGTCTATTCAGTGATTCTTGGGAAGATCACTATTTGGGTTTATACGAATTACTGTCTACTCTTCGCGAGTATAACTTGACTGCAAAACCCTCTAAAGCCTTTATAGGATTTAGCGAGATTTCTTTCCTAGGTCATCGGGTTGGTCATGGTCTTTTAAAGACAGAGGACCACAATGTTTCAAAAATACTTAACATTTCGGTCCCTAAGACGAAGAAACAAGTAAGGAGTCTATTAGGTTTGATTCAATTCTACGGACGATTCATTCCGAATCTGTCCTCCATTATGGCACCGCTTTCTACTTTATTGAAGAAAGGGTCGCCTAATCTGATCCGCTGGTCTAAAGAATGTCAATCCTCATTGGACCAGGTTAAAGCCCTATTTTCATCTCCACCTATTCTTAAGTTACCTACTATTGAGAAGACTTTTGTTCTTCGAAGTGACGCCTCGTCAACAGGGATTGGGGCAGCACTAATGCAGGAGTATTCTGATACTTTGCATCCGGTGATGTATATCTCTAGGAAATTAAACGCTGCAGAAAAGAATTACTCGGTTTTAGACCGTGAGTTATTGGCTATGGTATGGTCTATTCTGAAGTTACAAAGATTTCTTCTAGGCGCACATTTCATTGTGGAAACCGACCAGAAAGCGCTTACTGCTATTCAGAGCAAAAACTTGAAGAGCTCGAGGTCCACTCGTTATGCCATAGCTCTTCAACCATTTCATTTCTCGGTTCGAGCTATCCGTGGTTCGGATAATGTAATGGCAGACATTCTGTCCAGATGTCCACACGATTCCACATGATTCTTCTGTCATATATATATATTTCCTGATATACAGTCCAATGTTATAATGACATGTTAGTAGATTTTGTCTCACTTTTTTTTTGAGGGAAATTTATAACATTGTACCATGTAATTATCTAAGAAGGCTTAGTTAGTGATATACGGGCCAAAAGATCACTCGGCCACATTTAAATAAATTATTTTCAGGATTGTATTAAGAAATTTACCAGTTGTCTTTAAGATTTGTGTTATTGATATTTTCGCAGCACATCATTGAAGTCTGCGAGTTTATGTCCATTGTGGAACTTTGAGGATATCAAGTCCTGTCCTACATTGGGAGCGGATGATGTCCACATCTTCTTCTATTGAATGTTTTATGTCACCGAAGATCAACACATGTATTACTTATTAATTACTGTTACTTTATATAATGTAATAATATAGTGCGGTATATTAGTAAATTACACCGCTATTTGCAACACATTGTATGATAACACATAATATATTTAATTTCATATATTGGTATGAGAATAATTTGATTGTCATTATGTTGTTGCCATCATTGTGGCGTGTGTTGGTGGCACCTTCCTGGAATATATCAGCGTATACTTAGATAAATTTTTTCTCTAAGGATCTGAGATATGATCTCAGTGTCGCTCCATGCGTTGAGCTAATTTGTTAGGTATATATCCACGCATCATACGTGCGTTAGGAGCCTAGATTTTTTCCGGCTCCAGGATTTAAAAAAAAAATGTTTCATTTTTTTTTTTCCAGGGAGGGTGCGGTAATGTTACGCACGGATCATTATTATTTTTCGTTTGTATAAACATTTTTCATATGTATGATCATTTTTTTGACTGAAGTGTGTATTATGTTTTCTATGGTCAAAGGGACATAATCCGAGTTATCGAGACTACAATTTTTTAGGAGTTTGCCTTCTCTTGTATAGAGACACGTTCGGTCTATAATTTCTTGAACGAAGCGTGACCACATCTCCTTATTTGGTAGTACCAGTCAACTATGGTAGATGTCTGAAACCTTTCTTAACGCTTCTTTTCATGACCATAAAAGGCGCGACTGTGTAAGACTTTTATCTCGAATGTTCTTAGAATCGTCTTATTGTGAACGGCAACTCAGAGATTGTCGTTCTGCGCATGTCAAAAGCTGGGAGTTCGTTCTGTGTGTTCCGCCCAGTTCGGCAGTTGAGAAATGGTTTAAGAAGCGAGCAGACGCAACTGCGTCTTGTGATTTTCTGAGGGAAATACAGTGTCTTTGTGAGTTAGTTAGCTAACTAGACTATTTCCCAGTATTATTCACGCCTGCCTGGAGGCATATGTTCATGGTTGATTTTCCGAAATAAGGTAATTCCTCTTGTATCGAACTTTATGCTATCATCTAGAGGTTCGTCATTTTGTCGCCTATTTGCTCGCCTGTGTGATGCAAAATGGAGAGGTACTTTGACTAGGATTAAGTCACCGGTATCTGTATACCTGAACTAGTTAAATATATATGGGTCGCTCTAGACCAACAAGACTATTGTCTGTGTTCCAGGATTCGTTATATCAGAGATCACGTCCAAGTCAGATGGTTAGACTTAGGAACATTATAAAGGTCGAGCTGACCTGTAGCCCATGTATGCTATTCACGTGCAGACAGTGAACGGACTTATTGTATACAACTGATCTGCTAGCATCAGAATGGGAGCATTTATTATTGTTTATGAACATTGAAGATCTGTAGCTGACACTGTTGCAGAAGTTATAGAAATTATTATTATTTATACAGCTTCACGAACTAGAACTCTATGATTTATGAATTTCTGAATCTATTGAACTGTGATGTCTTATGACGCATATATACAACAGCTGTCATTGCTGACTACAGAAATTGTTTTCAATGTGCCATATCATCTTGCTGAACTCGTTAACTATGTTGATGTCATAAGTATCATGACTGTTTTGTGGCGTGCAATAAATGGAAGAAACTTATACAACGAAGTTACCCTTTCTATGACTCTACACGTCATGTTGCCTGTGTGATAACCCTGTGAACTGTTCCACTACCACATACACAGCAACATCCTAAATCAGAGAAGACACCTACATCTTACACTTTAATACCAGGTGTCGATAAGGGTGGCAAGTTACCACTTCAGCTCAAATCCCACCACTCCTCTTTCTCTTCTGGCTCTGCCTCGACTATTCTTCCCCATGAGAAAGGCCGACAACTTCTGGCAAGCTGTATGACAACTGACGCCCTAGCTACCAGCCGTGAAAATATTTGCAAAGTCGAATATCTCCTTTAGAGCAGACGAACTCTGTATATATGGAATACAGGCTTTGATTTCCACGGCATGAAGTTTTTTTTTTTTTTGTATCAGAGAACGTTCTGCATTTAGTCACGCTTATTTATTCAAGAAATTGCAGCCGACCCACGCTAAGCGTGAGTCACTGTGTGGCTTCGTTCTATTAGCGGGTCACTCTCTGACCCAATCATCATGCCGCGAAATCTAAAAATAGCCTGCAGGTCATAAGCTAAATTTAGAACTTACGAGTAACTGGGAAAATTCCCTTCTTTCTGAGCTACGCGCTTAAATCACACCCACCCCCAACTTTTGCGTGAGTAGATGCGGGTTTTCGTGAACTTATCCCCGTCTAGAATTAGCCCTCCTAATAATTACGGACGCACTCACTGCTTACAGAAATAAAATGCCCCGCTATTATGTTACAATAGAAATCCTTCATGAACGCTATTTCTTCATGGGAAAAAAACTGGTGCGAGTCTAGAAACTAAAACCTACCGTCCCTCTAGAAAACGTAATTAATTATCTACAGAAAAAGACCAAACACCATTATTATTCACAGAGAAGGAAAAAACCCGAATAAGATAAAAATCCCACCGTAATCCCCTCCTTCAGAAAAAAACAGAAAATACTAAAAAGAGAAGAAACCTGGGGTGGATTACCTGTAATCCGTCCTATAAAAACGTTAATAAATGCAAGGAGAAGAGACATGGGGCCTGTTGCAAATCAAATCACAGTAACTCCTCACAGTAACTATTATATTTATCAATATTTTCTTTTCAATCCGTGGTTTTGTATTTGCTATCAAAGAAATGGAAATATAATCTACGGTAATGACATGCAGTGAACAAAATCAATTACCAATCTATTTTAACATTATGCATTGCTCTACGATAGACGTATTTGTCCAAGGTGACTTTATTTACTCATTTCTTTAAGCTCTGTGTTCATAGACGACTGAATATGTTCACAAAATGTTATATATATATATATATATATATATATATATATATATATATATATATATATATATATATATATATATATATATATACTATATATATATATATATATATATATATATATATATTATATATATATATATATATATACTTCACTACTGTATGGTGTAGCAACATGGACAATGAATAAGCAATTGGAAGAACGAATTGAGACTCTTGAGATGTGGATATATAGAAGAATGGGGCGTATCTCATGGAAAGAGAAGAAAACAAATAAGGAGGTCCTATAAATTCTAGGTATGAAAAGAGAACTAATGAAGGAGATCAAAATTAGGCAGCTAAAATATTTTGGCCACAAAAAAGGCATAACACCTTGCAGAAGACCATAATAGAAGGGAGAGTTGAAGGCAAACGTGCAAGGAGAAGACAGCGCTATACGTGGGAAGATAACATCAAGAGATGGACAGGAAAGAGTCTATCAGAGTGCACTATCAAGACAAGAGACAGAAGACGTCGGAGATCCATTACAGCCAACCTTCGTTATGGGGATAGCAGCTGATGATGATGATGTTCATAGACTTCCATAGCTTACGGTACAATCATTGTTTAAGGAGTAACATTAATTTTCATGTTTAAAAGGCCACCTCGGCCATTTTCTAACGTCTTTGTTTCCATTCTAAGCATAGTTTTATATGTCAGCACTCCAAGAGCAGACTAAACCTTAAGTAATCATAATTGTGTTGGATATAATTTTGCCAGCTTTTATCACCTGGTCAGTCTGCTTCAATAGCCCATCTCAGAGATGATTTCCTTGTTGGACTGCAGAAGTTTATGCACGAAATAGACAAGCTGTTGTCTCAACTTAAAGGCAAGGTGAGAAAGAACCGCACTCTATTTAAACACAATATGTACTGTCTAGCAGTTAAATAACAAACAGATATGAGTGAAGTAGTTATTATAGACACCCGTGTCTTACTGGGGCCCGAAAGAATAGGGAAAACTGTAACCTACAATGCATGTGGTAAAAAGCGACTAAAGAAGGATGGGGCATGAGACCGGCTACCTTATCACCGAAAAAACTTCAACAAACAATATGGATTTGGGTAAATGAATGGATGTATATTATTTCATTAATGTGCTGCATAATTGGAAATGAAACTATTCTAGAGCATGAGTAAATATTTGGTAAACTGTGGGCTAAGAAAAATTGTAAAACGTCTTACCAGGACAGAAGACAAGAGAAAATTTCCCACATTGCGGTCACAAGGCTTTCGTCGGGGACAAGCGAAAAGGACAGAAAACGAGAGCTAAGCGAAATAAAAAATAACATAAAAAATATTTTAAACACACGCTTTTAATGCACTAAAAAGCCACAAATAATTTTTCAAGGAGCTTATAGCTTGCAGTCAAAAAATGTAACATCAAATTGACAAAAAGCGTGGGGCGCTTAAGTGCTTATCATATATTTTATCCATCAGTGTCTAATGAAGTGTAAAGCAGAAGTTAATTTCATGCAGGATCAGCGATGAAAAGAAGATGCCGTAGATGGATAGGTCAAACACTGGAAACATGTGGATTGTATTAGCAGGTTGTCCTTGTTCTGGAATCCGCAGGGCAAGAGAGGTAGACGTGGACCAAAGAACGCACGGAGAAGAAACCTGGAGCCGACATAAATGGGATGAATAAGACATGGAGAGACCTATGATGGGACGGGACAGGAAGACTAGACATAAGTTTGTTGAAGGCCTATGTTGCTTGGGGAGCTAGAGAGTGATGATGATGATGATGATGATGACGGTGATGATATGTCTAAAAATGTCCCCATTAACTTTGATAGCGCATACTGAAGAATTATGTTTTTTTTCTTCTTTTTTCTAGACATGGCCATTCTGTCACCGTCATATCAATCATGGCTAAGGGGTTGACTGAACGTTTAGCATTTCGGGCACTATGTTTTTTACTATTTAATAATGTATCCTCCGCAATATTGGAATTTGGTTACATTTCGTCTTCAAACTGATCTACGCAAAGAAAACACATCAGGCGATGATAGTTCCGACAAAGTACTAGTCTAAACCCTTGTTTCATGATCTTGAAATTTTCCAATTCATTTTAAATAATTATAGCTGCTATTGGTTGCCATTTAAATTCTTAACTATTCCGGGACCTGAAACTTCGACTTCTAGCTTTCCGCTACACATCTCTTTTGAGAATGAGTTCATTCCTGTAATATATTTAAAACAACGCGAACAAACAAGCACATGCAAAAATGATGCACATCCTAGATTTGAGGATATGTCCTTTTACAATTATGATTTGCGGTATGTCCAAAAAATAAAGTTGCAAAAATATTTTCTCATAGCTCAGTTCCGTGTTAATGCTTCGGTACACTATTGGCAGACATCACCCAAAATATGTAAGGGTCTTCGCAAAGAGTATAATCCTCGGATTCAGTCGGCCACACGACCTTAATTACGCCGTAGGCAGACTGACTTCCCATCCTGTAGCCGACTCCTGTTCGCGCGTTACATTTTGAATTAATCAACAGGACTTCTGAGAGATAGATTAGGTCCAAGGGTAACATGTTTTGCCGGCACTTAAAATATGGTGACCAGGCGTCCTATTTTAACAGGACCATCTCGTATTTTACTGTTATGCCCTGTTGACCTAGTGGTTATAAAATTAAACATGAAGTCGCTGTCAATAGATTGCCCCACAAAATCCACAGGACACAGCCAGCAGAAAGGACCTATAGGCTAGTCCATACGCAGATTTCAAGTTTTTTAAGGACGATAACACTGGAAAAAATGGTTTTCGCATTACAAGCAGGTCTTTTTAGCATGTAGACATTGTGGGTTGAAATTATCAATAGTAGGGCGTGTTCTTTTATGTCGTTCTTATAAGTCGCCGATGTCGATAGGATTTCTAAACTTGACTCGTACCCCTTATTTCTGCATCTCTGTATTTTCTTTCAGGGTGTATCAAACTGTTCTTCATTTCAACTAATATTGTGCGATAAGCTAACTTTGCTATATGAAGTAAAATTGCAAAACTCGCATAGTTTCTTCCAAGAGAAAAAGGTGGACGTATAAAGGCGGGGATATGTTTGTTTGCATTCCTTGCTTTTAAACAGTCTCTTCTTGATCAGATTTTTGTAGTTAATGTGTTTGCCTTCTTTTACGAGGCATGCCCTGTTCAGCTAATGATAGAGTCCTTCGTTTATATTGGAGAGCGTCAGCGCTGACAGTACCTAGCCCAGAAATACACCACTAATGTGGTGAAACATTGAAGAAGTTTAGTCCTTAGAAGGACTGTAGGCCTTTTATTGTTCATCATTGTGCTGTTTATAAGTTTCCTGTAATCAAGGCAACTCAGTGACAGATGTATACAAAAGCATTTATACAACAAAGCATTAAATAACAGCTATGTTTGAATGGCCCAGTTGGGTAATTGATAGGTTGTAACTCTCTCTGTGCATTTAAAAATTACCACCCTCTGTTTTCTTGTGTCATCAGATGTAACTATATAGCTGCCCCCCCATGCAAGATTTCAAACTTACTTACTAACTTAGTCGTTCCTCTTCTACCCTTGGGTGTAGAGGTTTGCCAGAGAGAACTCAATATAACATGTCAAAATTGATAGTAAAAGGAAAAAAAGGTAAAGGATCCCCTTACACACCCATTGAGGCATATTGGGAATATGGTGTTAGGCCCATATTTTCTTGACCATCGGCACACTAGGGATGATGTGGTCAGCACCATGCCGGCCGCCTTAACCTTCCCAGAGTTGCTTTGGTACCCAATTCATAAGGCTGGGTAGACCTCAGAGCCGTTTGCGGTCTAAAAAAATCCCCCCTCAACTGGGGATCGAACCATGGACCACCGAGCTAGGAAGCCAGTGCACTAACCTCTTTGCTACCGCAGCTCAAAATTGATAGTATTAACTTAATTTCTTTTTCTCAACTTTGAGAATTGTTTTTAGCTCTTCTGCTGCCTTGGAAATCTTGGGACTATAGGTCCCTAGCCCACTCTCTCATCAAAGCTATCCACCTGTGCTCTAACAGTTACACCATTCCTTTTAGAAATTTTGTAAAATTTCATAATACTGTACTATTCAAAGGATATTGATAATAATGATCTTTTGTGTCTCAGTTTTGGATACACTTTTTTTTTTTCTCTCTACATGATGCAGTTGAAGCTGAAAGTTCCCATGATTAGACTGACAGGAAAGCCCAATGTTGACTTCAAGAATGATGATACTATGAAGATTATCCATGACACCATCCACACATTTCAGCATCAGGTATAATATTAACAGCAACAACACATATAATGCAAGTCTGTAACCTTTTATATAAACACCCGAAAACCAGAATACTCTGAAAATCAAAAGTTACTTTGGGCAGCTTTTCGATCAAGATTTGGATGATTTCTGACAGTTTTGGGCAATTTGGACTACTTATTAAAAACAGTTTGGGCAACATCTGAAAACGGAAAATAATCTGGTTTCTGAAACACAGATGTCCCCGAGGATTTCGGACAAAAGGGTACAGCCCTGTATTCATTTCATGAATTAGTAGGATGGTGCATACTGAATAGGGGACAGGCAACATCATCATATAAAACAAATTGCTACAGACACCACCAATGCAAGAGCCTGTTAATGTTTGACGCAGGCTTGTAGCAAGGGGACCTGACACAGACTTGCAGCAAGGGGACCTGACGCAGGCTTGCAGCAAGGGGACCTGCTGCAGTGGTGGCTCCCTGCTCCATATGGAGCACAAAGAGAATTAATAATGTTGGTACTTCATCTGTATTCACATTTTTATGACTGATTTCACTTTTGTTCTTACACAGCATCAACATTTTCCTCTTCCACTGCTCAATTAAAAGCCATATTATTCTTCACTGACTGAAATTGAGTTAATGATTCTAAATGGTTAGTGAATATTCTTGCTGTTTTGATTGCACTGTATTTGTTTTTAAAAGACAATTTAAAAAAAAGTAAAACCTAAAGTTTATTTGCTGGCTTTTGTTTATGTATGTGAACTTGTGTGGTGTATACAGAATCACTTTTATCAAAGTGCATGTGCATACTAGTAATTTACTTAAATGAACCCCAGGTTGACACACTTCTTGAAAGCACTATTAACAAGCCACGTGTTGGGGATGGCCCACTTGTAGAAATCAAGTACTGGAGAGAGCGGGACAGCATCCTGCACTCTGTTGCAGAACAGCTCAATGATCCAATTGTAAGTAAAGAGAGAGAAAAAGAGAATGAGATTTAAAAAAAAAAAAGGTTTATACTCTTTATTTAGCCAATACATTGTTGCTATTATTTCTTTTCATACTCCTCATGGACGATGTCATCACCACTCCACCTATGTCCCAGTCTTGACATATGGATGTGTCATGGGCAATGACAAAAGCCAGCTCTAAACCTCAGAAATGAGTTATTTGAGGAAGGTGGTTGAAGTAACAAGTAGAGACATGGTCCACAACCAGATGATTCGGCATGGCCTCAAAACCAAGTCCCTGCAGACCCAAGTAGAACAGTCCCAACTATGATGGTGTGGCCATGTCTGGAGAATGAAAGGAGATTGGAAACCAAGAGCCAAAAATCAAGACCTCCCAGATGACCCAGAGTTCCCTGGGAGGACCACACTAGACAATACCTGAAGGGCCAAGGATTAGATTGGAACCAGGCCAGGAGGAAGACTGCCGAAAGGACAGTATCTAGGGTAGAAGAGGAACGACTAAGAAGTAAGGAAGTTGCCACTTTATTTTTGCATGATAGTGATGATATTTATTGGATACCTTGTTTTGCTTGATGCTGTGCTTTTGCTTCTCTCAGCTATTATAATTTCTACTTTACTCCTGTGGTATCAGAACTAGTTTTTATTCATTTGCTTAGATCATAGAATATGGAAAGTTTTTTTTTTTTCTACTGCCAGATCTATATTATGGAATCTGAACTACATTCAATAGCTAATGCTCAGAAATAGATGAAAGGGTATATTGAGAATATAGGCAGGCCTGGTAAGACAGAGTTGCAATAGGTTTGAAGGGATAGGCATAAAATCATATAGCTTTGTGCATTGAATGTTTATTTCCTAGTCATTCGTGTGGTATCAGAACCAGCAGTTTTAATACAAAATTTTGGTAAGTATTTTTTTTTTTCACTTGCCAAATGCATATGACATGAACTGTACAATAGTCAGCAGCTTGTGTTCTGAATTAGATGGAGGGTATAGTGAGAATTTAGCATGGTGCTGCAATGTTGAGGCAAGACAAGTCGGCAGCAGTTCCCATTAGGGAGAAGGTAAAAAAGGGATAAGTTAAGGGAATTTAGCTGGTCTGTAGTTCTGACTTCAGCACTAAACACTGGAATCATGTTGGCTGGCTGAAATGCATACCTGTCAACCTCCTGAGACAAAAATCTGTACGCCGGACCAAAAAAATCCTTACAAACACCCAAAAATCCTTACGCAAAAAATATATTAATAAATTATACGCAATATAGTTTTAAAATGAGAAATGACATATACAAATCTATTAGCATTTGAATTATTGTGATATAAAACATGCTAATAGTCTCATGCTGTTCTTTACATATAAAAAACTTAGTGATCATGATGTACAGTGTTTTGTATTATAATCAACACATGCACTTTTAGCACTTTGCAGAATTGCATTTGTGGGCTTAAAGTCTGCACAGCATGTATCATTGTTAATCTTACACTGTAAAATAGAAGTGAGTGTGTCCGCATTCATGGACCTCCTGCAGTCTGTGTGGATTTTTTTTCATCATTGAAAATGATCTTTCGCAGTCAGCATTGCTGTGAGGGAGTGTCAGCAGTCGCTGAATGATGACTTTCAAATTAGGGAAGCGGATGGCACCAGTACTAGTTTTCTGGTCAACAACTTCCAGCCAATAGCTACAGAAGCTCTTTTTCTGACCACTATCTGTTAGTAGAGGCACACACACATCAGACAACATACAGTAGTCATCGAACTCATCTTTCAGTGCTTCCTGATCAAGATCTTGGGCAAAAGCATCTGCCAATCTGCAGATGTTTGGATACCTGAGATTATCTTTAGTGCTTGGTTCTAGCACTTTTAAGTCCTTTAGAACCTGGTTGTCAAAGGGAAATTTATCAGTAATTTTTTTAACCACTGATGTGTAAAAATTTCTGACATCCTCAAAAAATGAACTCTTTACTCCACTATAAAGCTCCATTTCTTCGGTAAATGCTCTGTTCGAGAGGCCAATTGCCAGTATGCTGTCATCATGCTGCACCCCACAATCACTAAATTTGATATGCCTCAAGTCAACAACCTGTTTAACATACTTCATCTCCACAAATTTAACTAAAAATTTTCTAAGCAATCCATCTCCTCCATCACGCCACCAATCTGCGACTCATCTGTTTGAAAGAGTTTATTAAACTCATTTAACAGTGGCAGAATGAAACTCAGAAGATGAAGGGTCAGCTGGGTTAGTGGTGCTTTTAAAAGTTTATGGATGTTTTGGACTCTGCCAGGCTTTTCAACATCATTGTGGCTTTCAAAATAAGATGAGAGAGCTGTATACTGGTTAATAATTCTATCCACTACCTTCTGCAATGACAGCCAGCGAGTCTGACAGTGTTTAAGAATATTCAGGTCATCTGCTTCTGTGAATAGTTGGAACTCCTTATAAGCCTTTCGTCGTTTTGCGCTGTGCTCAAAATGATAGTACATGTCTAACAAAAGGTCTTCTACTAGCACAGTCAACTGTTTGATTCCGTCTTGTGCACATAAATTTGCAAGGTGGCAAATGCACCCAATACTAAAAACATAAGGGTTCCTCTGCTTGATCCTAGTAAGTACTGAGTTTGATTTCCCCACCATGACATTGCAGTTGTCACTAGCAAAGCCGATGCAATTTTTCCATGGAATATGAAATTTTGTGAACAGATTATCAACATCACTGAATATCGCCTCACTGGTTCCACCACTGCATACAGGCATGTTCAACAATCTCGTTCTTGGTCCCAATCCTTCTTCAAAAACTCTCACCATAATAGCTAACCGCTTCTCTGTTTTCTTGTCATTTGATTCATCAACCATTAATGAGAAGGGTGTTTCCCTGCACGGCTTTATTGCTGGTTCTGTTGCAGATGGAGCCAGGCAGTTTTTAATGATAAGTATTGTCTTGGTCCTCTTCGACTGGAACTTTCTGGCAATATCACTGTCAGGAAACATTACAGGCGCCAAGTCACAAAAGTGATCAGCAACAGATGCAGTTAAGTTATGCTGGGCAATGAAATTGGCAAATAAAACTTCAGCCCTTATAATGCCACCCTCTTCCTGCTTTGGCTGAGCAAAAAAGGTCTTAATTAATAGATGCCCCCTTCTTCATTGCAAACATTTGTTCATGCAATTTCAATTTAAAATGTACTTTCAGATCATATAATCCTGAAGCTACTACTTTAATATGTCTTTTTCTCCTTGCATTTAGTTCACTATTTTTTAGGAGGGATTACAGGAAATCCTTCTCCATGTTTCTTCTCCTTCTATTATTTACGTTTTTTCAAGATGAGATCACGAGGGAGTTTGATCTCATCTGCTTTATGGTTCTTCTTTATGTGTTTAGAATGGGGGTGTAGGGAATTGGACAGTATTTTTCTAGAAGGAAGATTATAGAGGCTAGATCAGGATTTGCACCAGATTGTCTTTTTTTTAAAGATATTGCGTGGCCATATACGCATTTTTCGGGAGTTAAATTATTTGCGGCCATTTTTGCTTCATTTCCGCAGTATAGGGCTAGGTTCTGATTGGCTGAGAGGTAACTGCAGTTGAAATGCAGAGCTCTCATTGGCTTTAGAACCACGCCGCGCATATGACGTCATGAAGTCGGCGCGTGGGGGTCTTGATTATAAAAAGGCCTATATTTCATAGCTTCTTTCTCTTTTAATGAAAAAATTGCCAAGCCGGGTGCCAGAAGCATATTGTCGATTGCCTTCAGTTGGACATTCGAGATTTGGTAAGCATGAATTTTTGCGTGAGGACTTTATTTAATTTTTCTAGTCCTAGCCGATCATTTAAGTTCTTGGGAAGTTTTAGTTTAATTTAATTCTTAACTCCAGAGCCATCAATTCGATCTTAGTGATAGACTTGAAACTTTATAGGTCCATTTAATTCCTTGTTGAAAGAATAGCGGCATGGTTTAAAAGTTGAGATATCACCGCTTTGTATTATTGCAAAGTCGGTCGGGAGAGAAACTCGCATCTGCGAATCATATGTATTTACAGAATAGTCGGGAGCGTGTGTAATGTGTATTTTTATTTGTGATTTTAGTGAGAGTATTGATGCTCGCTATTTATATAGTTACGCATATATCTGTGGACGGAAGTGATAGAGGTATTAATTGGAGCACGTGTGTGCTATCAGTAATGAATATGTATGCAGGAGCGCGTGGTTGAAAAACTGCGGCACCACGTGGCTGAACTACGGGGTTTTCAATTTGATAATCAGGGGTTATGTATAACTTTTGACGGCAGGTAGATGCTAGCGTAAACAGGATTATATGTTATTGATTGTGCATTATTGTTCTGTGAATTCAGAAGATGGGAGAAGTAATTTTAAAGGGAATTATTTTGTATTACATTTTGAATGTGATTACTATTATTGACGGGAATTTTAGGAATTCCTAGAGAAGGCTAGTTTTAGTTGTGTTAAACATTACGGCATTAGTGTCAGCGTAAGAAGTAGGCCACAGTACGTCTGCCCAGACGGGCCAGTGAAAATATTGTTGTTGCTCGGAGTTAGTCAGGCAGAACAGGCGATCTGGGTTAGCCAATGTTTACCTTGTGGGCTCAGGTAGAGAAGGGAGCTCAGTGGGGGGAGCGGACTTTGTTTGCATGATTTTGTATGGTGGTGCATAACGGGAGAGAGTAGGGGAGCTGGATTGATTATAGACGGGGGAGACTTAAGTGTTAAAGACTTAAGGGTTTGTCAGGAAGTTAATTGTTATTTGTAATAGAGTATTAACGTTTTGTTTAGCTGTTGTTTTTGCTTTTGTCTAAACAGCAGGTGCCGGCTTTTTATGGGAATGAGAGCGGAATTTTGAGACCACAAAATTTCTCCCACGGCAAAGTTGGGGCATTCGCAGAACCGCAAGGGTTTTACGTTAGTTGCCAGTAGTGGAAGGAGAGGAAGAAAATACGTTTTCCCAGCCAGGGGAAGACATTTTCCAGCGAATAGGATTTTTGTGGATAAATCCTGAGCTCTGACGCTCGTTACACACGCAGATGTGGCAGGCTGCCAGCGTTGTGGTAATTTTGTGTTCGTTTCTTCACGGCCATAATAAAGCCGACGGCCCAGTTATAGGTACTCGGGCAGGTAATTTCAGAGTGGTAGAAGTCAGCTACAGTTCCAGTCCAGAATCCAGTGGGGTTCTGTTAAACCTCAGTCATAAATTCCAGAGTTAGTGGAGAGAGATAGGGTAAACATTCTCTCTACTGAAGTCAGCACAGATAGGCAGAACTGTTAGTTTTGGTGAATCATAGCAGAGGACAGCTGCTGAAGTTTAGAGGTGCAGTTAGTTGTGTTCAGGAGATTCCAGGATAGGCTGTGTAGAACCGAAGTCTGTGTGCAGAGATTGTGTAGTCACTTCGCAGTCGTTCCAGCTATCAGTGGACTTAGAGTTAGAGTTAGAATTTAGAACAGCTAGTTTGGAGTGTAGGCGACATCAAGTGCAGTGTAGTTCATTTCAGTTAACCTTACCTTCTTTCTCCATACAGGTTGCAATTGTGGGAGAAGGGTTGGGGTTGATGCATTTTTAACTGTGCTTGATTTTGTTTCAGGTGGGCATCCTCGCACTTCATGTATTTTGACATGTATATGAGTTTGTGTATAGGTGTATAATAAACTTGTATAAATTGTAGCTGGCATCAGTCATTTCCTTTAGTACAGTAGCTATATGTTGTCTGTACCTTGGTGTTTGTGAATCTTAATTGAACCTTATCCCCATAGGGTAGTTAGAGGTGGTTCGAGGCCATAGCAATTCAAACGTCCGAAGTGGCGAGGAAAGAATCAACCTCGGTTCTCAACCTCGGAGCCAATGGTCTCAATTCCAAGTTTGGTCAGGTAACTTTCTCACTACAAGTTTGCACTATATTTGTCTATCTGAATCTATCATTTAGTCCAAAAAAATCTTTCTTAGTTTGTTCTATTTAGCTTTTGTCAAGATATATGTAGATTGTGTAGTCTCTAGTCCTAAATCCATTTCGTGACATTAACCATCTGTTATAGTTCATTTCAGTTTACTTAGTTTTTTAAAATGTTTTTGCTGTTAGCGTCGTTGGATGCTTAACAGGTAACTTTTTAAAAATCTACGTGTTTCAGTCACCCGAAAACCGAAAGCGTTTGAGGCCGAATCCATTCAAAGTGTTTGCCGAAGTAAGCTTATTCTTGGGTATAAAAGGAATTTGATTGGTTGCTGGGAGGCTGGTTCGAGCCAAAAGCAGTGACCTCAAGTGTTTAAAAACCGAACGCCGAGATTTCCGGAATTTTGCACTATATTTTTATATAAAAAAATTGGTTGTCACTATATGTAGGAAGAACCTGTCCTAGAATAAGAAATTATTTTCTGATTTAAAATTTTTTAAAAACGGTTTGGAAAAATATTTTTTAGTAATTTGCCGAATAAAAGGATTTTGATTTGATGTGCTGGGAAAAAAAAAAAAAAAAAATTGGTTTAAAAAATACCTGGTTTTTTTGTCGGGGGGGGTGTCGAAAAATCCGTACAAACGTTTTTGTCTGTACGGTCTTACGTACACTGCTAAAAGTAATCAAAAAAATCCGTACATTGTACGAAAAATTCGTACAGGTTGACAGGTATGGAAATGGCATATTTTTTCCATATATGATGAAACAAACTTTTTTTTGATACTAGTAAAATAACTGGATATTACGAGGGGAGTTCAGAAAGTAATGCACCACATCGTTTTTCTCAGGAGCTGTTTATTCAAAAAGCATGAAATTTATACACAATATGCATGGATATGTCATGTAAACATCAGTATTATTCAACATAATCCCCATCAACTTGTACGGCTTTATGCCAGCGCGAAACAAGTGCATGTATTCCTAGTCCGTACCAGATTTTGTCTTGATCATGTAGCCATTTCTTTGCTGCATGAATCACTCCTTCATCATCTTCAAACCTTGTCCCACGGAGTGCATCTTTAAGTGGACCAAATAGATGAAAATCAGAGGGTGCCAAATCGGGACTATAGGGTGGATGGGGTAGTACAGTCCAACCCAATTTGGTGATTGCTTCCCGTGTTGCCAGACTTGTGTGTGGGCGGGCATTGTCGTGAAGGAGAAGCAGGTCTGGTGGATCCTTGTGCAGCTGAACTCTGCGAAAACGTTGATTAAGTTTTTTCAATGTCTTAATGTAAGCTTGCGAATTGATTGTCTCTCCTCTTGGCATAACGTCCACAAGAATCACACCTTCAATGTCCCAAAAGACAGTGGTCATGACCTTTCCAGCTGAAGGAATTGTCTTGAATTTCTTCCTTCTTGGTGATTGCGGATGATGCCACTCCATTGACTGTCTTTTTGTCTCAGGTTCAAAATGATGTGCCCAGGTTTCGTCACCTGTAACGATCTTAGCCAAAATGTTCTCTCCATCAGCATTGAAACGCTCCAACAATTCAGAAGAAATTGCTTTCCTTTGCAATTGGTGGTCATTTGTGAGACTTCGAGGAACCCATCTTGCGCAAACCTTAGAAAATCCGAGAGTTTTTATTACTGCATTTGCACTACCAATGCTGACTGACAGCTGTAAAGGCCAATTGTTGAGTAGTGATTCGCCTCTCAGTAAGAATAATGCCCTCAGCACATTTCAACATTTCTGCGTTGGTGGCTGTGGCAGGACGTCCACAGCGTGGCCGATCAAGCAGCTCTGTATCTCCACTTCCTGATTCTTTGATTCTCTGAACCCAGCGACTGACTGTACTCCTGTCGACTGCAAAACTTCCATACACATCACATAGACGCTTGTGAATATTCACAACAGTTTCCTTCTCTGCAACGAGAAATTCTATCACAATTCGCTGCTTATAACGCAAGTTGCTAACACACTCCATTTCAACGGTTTAGGGCAGCCGTATTATTTGGCCGGTTGCGGTGCAATTTGGTGCACACAATTGGCACATGCCATATTTGAAGTGTGCAAAATTTCATGCTTCTATCTTCATTATTAGCTGAGAAAAACGATGTGGTGCATTACTTTCTGAACGCCCCTCGTAGTAGGTCAGCTGTGAATAGCTTTGTCAGTGAAGCACTGTCTGTACAGAATAGAACCTGGTTTCAAATCTGCCATCTGCCAGGTGTTGTTCTAGTGTGAATATAAGATAAGATCAAGATCCCAAGTTTGAGACTGCTATGAGGCAAATGTTGCTTCATGTGGACAGAGGCTACTTCATATCTGAACATCTCTTTAGTAACACACTGTAACTTCATGTAAGAAGTCCAGAGTTTGAGTCTGCCATCTGCCAGGTGTTGTTTCAATAAACTTTTCAATGAGGTTGTCTACTCTGTTGCTTATTTATTATATCTTTTCCTCTTGCTTTATTCAGAGCCTATTTCTTTTAATTAAATTAATGCTATTTATTATTTTTCTTAAAATCTTCATCTTTTGTTTTAAGAATATTGTTCTATAACTTTATATTTGTCGTCAGATTGTGGCAACTTTTTCTCTTAATTTAGCCAGAATTTTTGTGGCTGGGGAAGTTAAGGTAGAACAGAGATAGGCAACCCAGGAGCTGTGGGGATCTACTTTTTGAAACACAGCTGTACAAAGATGTACCTAGATAAAATCATGAATGTTTTATGTTTCATAGTATCTGGAATTAGAAATAAGTTGGAGTAGAAAATAAAAATTAAATATTTTACCAAATGCTAACTTCGCTAACAAAAATATTGTTTTCTATTTTATACATTTTATGTATAACATAAATTTTAGTGAGGTAGCTTGCACATTTTCACTGGGAATATGGTGAAAGTACCTTTAAACAGGGGAATACAGCTCTGTTATGTGGAAGTAAGAGAGGATAGTCAGCAATTTACCTAGGTTAAACATTTTTGCCTCCTCCGCCTCCTAGAAATCTACCAAAGAATCCCCTGAGATCAACCGGTACATCAAGATCATCCAGTTGTCAACCGTTGGTCTAGAAGCAGCTACCTAATGAAATTCAGAATAAGCTGATGTTATACATAATTTCTTATTTCAGATATTCCACTTGGATTATTGTTAATGAAAAATGTGGATCCTTCCATTGCTCATAATCCTCTATGATAAAGTTTATATTGTTTTTGTCTGTTGTTACTACAACATCTATTTTATTTCTGTTATGTTGATCATATTAATATGCCCTATGTAGTTCCTGGGGACATACAGACAAGACCATTCGATTGGCTAAGCGGTTAGAGAGCTTGCCACCTGCAGCAAACAACAGTATTCAGGGATCAAAATCTGGTTACGTTATGCTCCAGACTACGCAGGTGTAAATGTGTACCTGGCTTTGTTCCAGCTAGAGAAAGCAAAGGTAGTGAGGAAAGGAACTGGTCACCTGACCTCATAAAGCTGGTCCTAGGTATAGTGAAGTATCTAACACTTAACTCCTCTACACAGTATCAGCAATGGCACTACCTTACCGTTATCTAGTTCCTGATGAGACGAAGAAAGAATAGGCCTACTGCTACCTCAGGCCAAGTCATACAAGATGACTATTATAAGGTGGTGCATGAGGTTGGCAACCTCATCAGGTAAAAAAAAGCTATAGTAACCCACTATTGCAAGAGCACGTGAATGCTTGGCACAGGCTTCCTGCAAGGGCACCAGCTGCATTGGTGGCTCCATGCTCCTATATGGAAAAAAACATGAAAATTATGAGGATGAATGATTATATATTTTATTCAATATGTGTATTTGATTACTGTCATGTTGATCCATCAAGATCCAGTACATGTTAAGCCTTCACATGAGTACAGAGGGAGATTTTGAGTTCACCCGGAGAGACCTGCTCAAGTACGCCACCGAGGCCAAGGACAATGTTCGATTCCTCAGCACCCTAGAGCGTCACTTCAGGAACATTAAGTTTGGACTGACTTTTCAGGTAACCATTTCTTTGTCGTCTCTGATAGTGTTATATACTTACTTACTTACTTACTTAGTCGTTCCCCTTCTACCGTGAGGTGTAGAGGTTTGGAAGAGAGAGCGCCAGACCATTTGATAGTGTTATATACAGTGCTCAAAAGGAAGGAAACTGATGTATAATAAATTTTAAAAATAATTTTACAAAACAAATAAAATTTTCATACAGCTGGTACATCAACAGATGGTCTTCGTTAAAAGAGACAACAAAAACAAAACAACTCTGAGAAAATGTAGAGAATGCATGGCTTTAACAAATTAATTACCAAATTGAAAAAACATGCAGTGGCGTTATTCATTTTTATTCCCTTTCTCACACTGAAAGTTTGGTTTGGTTTTAGGGACTATCTTCATTGCACACGGACAACTCCATCAGTGCTCCGATCTCCTCCCTTAGATCACACAAGGAGGATCTCAGTACAGTGCTCGAATTCCGTAGCACCGGCGAGAATCCCAATGTGTCTATATAGGAATCACACATTCTGTAAATATTTTTGTTGTGGGTAGGTTTCTAATTCTTAAATTTTAAGGTTTATGTACCCAAGAAACTGTAATTTTCATAATTTTTAACACATTTTGATGAACAAAATATCATTTTAAATATACATGAATATACTGTTATAACAAGCTAAAAGAATGGTATATTTAAAAGTTGCTATAGATATTAGAAATTATATACACTGATCTGCAAACAAAAAAAAACATTTAAAAATTGTTTAAACTTGTTACCTTTCCATCAAATTCTAATGTTTTAAGGCAAGCTGTGCAGTTTTCTGGGTAGTTAACAGGTGATGTATCCATTAATAAGGGGGGAAAGTTCACAATCACACTGATTAATATTTTTACACCATCAGTTACTTAGGCTATTGCATAAAAATTAATTACTTTAAAAAATTTTTAGAAACAAATAAACGTTTGAAAAAACACAGTACCTGAAGGAATATGTGTATAGTAGTCTAAAACAGTTCATTATATGCAGGGCAAGTAATGTAATCAAAAATTTGTTCTAACTTGAAGTATCTTCACTACCATTATTGCTTGTATCATCATTACTATTGCTATCACTGCTGAATCACAATGTTTTTGCTGTCTTCTTCAAAGCTAGATCTGGTAACCAACTGTTGGACAAGTTTCTAGGTTTTTCAGCAGTTAGGTGTGGCACATGAAGTGTTTTCATTGCTATTTGCCATGGTAAACAAGTCACACATAGGGGTAACAACTTGGAAAGACAAAAAATATGGCTATAAAATTAATTTTACAAACTCAGCAACAATCCATGTTTTGTTCCCTGTGGCAAATTAAAATTCTGGACTAGATCGGTAACATTTTGGACTAGATCGAGAAGTATTTCAGTGCATTTAAAAATCATTTTATTGCCACAAAAAGTTGCACAGTAGTCAACAGCTCACAGCTGCAGTGGACGAAGTTCCAGGCCGCTCAAAGCATCTTGCAGTAGTTAATATGCTAAGTACAAGAATTGATGGGGTGCAGAAAATTATCACAACCATGACATGTATACGAAAAAATTCAGATATATTTTTACAACAGATCTTTATCATCCTGTTAGGAGTTTGAAGACTGACTACTGAAATACTGCTGATAATATAACCTGCTTCTTCATTATTGGTATGGAACCTTTTGTCTGCACTTAACTATTTGGGGAGAAGGATCTTTCATTTGATAATGAGAAGAAAAATATTTGTCCTGTAATTTGATGAACAATTATTGATTAGAGTATCTGTAAGGCAATTCAGATTTAGGGTTATACATTCATTCAGTCAGTGCCCTTCGCTGTCCAGGAGGAATAGGCTTTCAGCAAGCTCAAGCCAAGTCTTCCTATTCTGTGTCATCATTTGCAGGTCTTCCTCATCCGTTTCACTTTTGACTTGAGTTCTCTTCTTCGTATGTTGTTTTGGTTTACCTCTACCTCTCAAGTCTTCAGAATTTTAGAACAAGGACTGCCTTGTATTGCTATCAGCAGGTTTCCTCAAAATGTGACCTATCCATCGCCAATATCTTTTTCTCATCTCTTGTTCCACTGACACTTATCGGGTTCGTGCCATCAGTTCCATACTGTTGATGTTGTACCTGTTCAAACTTTCTATTTAGAAATTCTAATGACAGAAGAAAGCTCAGAGAGACCAGTAGCTATCTTCTCAGATGCGCTGTCAGTGATTACAACATTGAAAAGTGAAAGTAATGCTGAACTGGATGACCTAAGAGTAACACTTCACAGACTATGTCAGCAGTACAAAAGAGTTGTGATACAGTGGATCCCTTCTCACAGCAACATCCCTGGAAATGAAGAGGCTGACAGATTGGCAAAGGAAGGGGGAAAACTTCCTCAACTTGACACAAATATAACCTATGAGGAGTCCAAGAGTTTTATTAAGCGCAGATACAGGCACAAGTGGGAAGAAAAGCATCCAGGCCACACAAAAAATGATCCTTATTACCAGCTCAGCAAAAGAGAACAAGTGGTAATCTTCAGACTTCGCACTGGTCATAACAGATTGAGATACCATCTATTCAACAAACTATAGATAGGAACTACTGATGAGTGTGACTGTGGCACCAATAAAATGACTGCCGAACACCTGCTTCAAAGGTGCCCAACATATGAGGAACAGAGAAGACGCATATGGCCATCACCAGTACCATTCCTGGAGAAAATCTACGGAGATATCAACAGCCTCAGGCTGACCACTACTTTCTTTGAACTTATTCAAGTTGACATCTGAGGGTGAACGAAGAAGAAGAAGAAGAAACTTTCTATTTAACAGAAGCACCCCTTTATGAACATCTGTATTGTCTTGGTTGTTTTTTTGGGGTTTTTTTTCTTCTAATTGTTCTTCTTGTTTCAAAGTCATACAGTAGGACTGATTTGACATTTGTGTTGAAGATGCTTATTTTTGTGATGGGCTCTTAATCTCCATTTATGTCCCAATGCAATGAAAGCTCAAGCCTTTTGTATATTTATTTTAATATCATTGTCCGTCCAACTTTGGCTATATTGCTGCCAAGATTTATGTATGGTTCTACATCATGAAGGGATTTATCTCAGTGGCTATTCCTTATTCTCTTATCATCAGTCCGTGACTGAAACAATACCACCTATGATGAATGCCCTGAGGATGATATGGATAATCTCTCGTCATTACAACACTGATGAGCTGATGGTGCCCTTGATGGAGAGAATAGCATGGGAACTTTGTGAGAGAGTGGTCAGAATTATAGACTTGCATTCTCTGTTCCAGTAAGTTTTTTTTGTTAAATTAAAAATATTTGTATCTTTTTACCCATATAGTGTGTTCATTTTTTTTTTCTAAGTTGCTATTTTTACAATAAACATAATTTAATTAATCACTACATAGTCACAGCGTTAGTACAGGGATTTTATTTCTAGCCAATGCCTTACATACACACACAAAAAATGTAGTAGAAATGTATATAGCTCATCCTTGCAGCAAATTTTGAAGGCATAGCGTTAGACATAGATGCTTGATGTGTTACTCCTTGGTCATTGAAAAGTGATGCTGCATTGCATTACCCTCAGATACTTTACCCCATATATCATGAAAGGTAGTGCCAAGTGGTGTATTGTTTCCTATAAATTAGGGTTACCATATGTCTGGATTAAGCCGGATTTGTCTGGATTTTCATGTCCAAATTGTGCATCTGGCCTGATTTTTTTAATGTTGAAATATCCGGCTTTGATTTGCAAAATTACATGAATGATGCCATTTCAAAAATTCAGTATTTGAATTTTAGTTCTGACAACTGAATTGAAGTCGTCATCTCCATAAAATCGAGCGAATAATTTATCAACAATCCCATAAACTTACTTACTTACTTAGTCGTTACCCTTCTACCATGAGGTGTAGAGGTTCGGGAGAGAGAGCGCCAGACTATCCTATCGACTGTCTTCCTCCTGGCCTGGTTCCATTCTAGTCCTTGGTCCTTCAAAGATTGTCTAATGTTGTCCTCCCAGCGGACTCTGGGTCATCCTGGGGTCTGGATCCCTGGCTATTTGTTTCCCATGCTTGTCATGGTAGCCGATCTTCTCCCATTCTGCAGACATGGCCAAACCATCTTAGTTGGGACTGTTCTACTTGGGTCTGCAGGTGGTGGGACTTTAGGCCTTGACGTATCGTCTGGTTGCGGACCATGTCTCTTCTTGTTACTTCAACCACCTTCCTCAGATACCTCATTTCTGAGGTTTGGATCTGGCTTTTGTGGGTTGTAGTCATTGCCCATGACTCTCATCCATATGTCAAGACTTGGACATAGGTGGAGCGGTTTACAGCCATCTTCGTTTTCTTACCAACCTCTCTCTTGCTGAGGAATCCTCGATTTATGGCCTGAAAAAGTCTCCCAGCTGCTGCTTTTTGAGTGGCCAACTCTTCTTTGATGCCTCCCTTTCGGTCAATAATAGTATTTAAAGTGGTTGTCGCACGGAAGGTTCAGGGTTCGAATCCTGGGTAAGCCACTCATGTCTGTTGTTTTTCTGTTGTCTAGTGTTCTACTTCTTTATTTCCTACGAGTGCCTGATAACATACCTTTATGTTTGTCTCATATTAATTTACTGTTTACAGGCCTTGGGTTTCCCTTCCTTATGTGTTAATCTGATGTCTTCTTTGTTCTCGTGATATCGCCATGGATTTTGTTTTACAGCTGCTTATGACCATCCCTCTCTACTCGAGCTCTTCCTTCCAGACTTGCAGGTTGGATTGGAGATGTGCCTCTGATTTAGCAGTCATAAACTTTCATGCTGTTGAATTGTTTATATTACATTATCATCATATTTTAACTCAAATTTTGTAATTATTGCTCTGTATGTTTATTGCCCACCCGTGTTACCGAGGCCCAAAAGGGAGCAAAGAATAATAAAACTGTACTCCCTACCCGGCATGTTGTAAAAGGCGACTAAGGAGGGTTGGGCACGGGGCTGGTTACCCCATCATGTAAAAAAAATCTTTTTTCCACAGAAACTTCAACAAGCACTATAGATAAATCAAGTTTAAAAAATAAATCAACTCAGCCGCCCAAGACAGAAGAAGGTCCTGTGGAAAGGAGGCACATGAAGCAAATCCGAGAATGCCGAAAAGAGTCTGGGTTGCTGAATAACATTTTTCCTTCTAGGAAAATCTCCAGGATTGGCACCTGGAATGTTCGCACTCTACATGAACAAAGGAAAACTGCACAAGTAATAGCATTCTTGAGTTAATAGACTTGTCTCATTTTCATTATTTTCAGACTGAAGCGAAGAAAGTATATGTTCATGGAGTTTGTTTGTTTCTATTTTGAATAATTGCCTACATAGCTAGTAGTTTTTTTTTTTAATTAGTAAGGTGATGGAGTTACAGAAAATCTTTGCAACGCCCTTACTATTTTCTTCCTTTCTTATCTTGGTTTGGAATTTTGTTTTTTAAGTTAGATGTGCTAACAATCTTTATGTCTAAGCATTGACTGTTGCATTTGATTTTTTCAACAGATCCAGTTCCTTCATTATTTCTCATCTACATTTAAATATTATTCTAGGATTCACACACAGACAATCAGAGGTATCACATCTCAGGCCGTGAAAATGCTTCATACATGGAAGAATTCTTACTTTGCTGTCCGAGCCAAAATTGAAGCCTCTGGAAGAGATGTCAGATGGGAATTTGATCGCAAAAGACTCTTTGACCGCTCTGACTACATAGCTGATGTTTGTCAAGATCTGTATGATATTGCTCAGGTACATAGGTTTGAGGTTGTTTTTCCAGCATTGTTTTCATATATCACTTGGGCACGAAATCGGAGCAAAGCATAGTATCACTGTAAGTACCAGGCATATTGTATTAGGTAACTGAGGACAGGGCCGGCTACTGTATCCTGTAGAAACTTTACCCTAATACATCAAGGAAGCACAGATGGACATCATAGAATGGGAAGCAATAGAACCCAGACTAATATTGGCAACATTCAAAACTGCCAAAAGGAAATAGAACATCACACAGTTTTATGCACCAGCTAATGACAAAGTATGTTAACGAACAATTGTATACCAGACTCCAAAATATCGTAAATAGGAGGAGAAATAAAAACCTTTGAATTTAGATGGATGACTTATGTGGCAGTCACTGTCTCAGGGAACAGATGCCAAAGCCACTGTGCCTTTGTTTCCAAACATGCTTGTTGCTAATGTTTCGGGCTAGATGTTCATGATAGTGGGATTCAATATATATTTTCTTTTATCATCTGCTGGCCAATCATTTCAACTAGACTTTTCTAAATATTTATTTTGAAGTTCATTTTCACAATTATTTCCTTGAAAATATGACCAGGGTGATCTTTAGTGTTCATTTTCTTCATAAGGTTCTAATTTGATTTGAAAAACCTTCGATAAATTATGACTGGCTCAAACATCTTAGAGAGCAAAAGCGACTTGTGTCAAATCACAAACAGGACGACATCAATTAATCAGGAACTTCAAAATTATTGAACGAAATACATGTAGAGGTCGATACTATATTGAATGCCAGAGATTTTCATTCTTTATCTGAGGTTATTCATCTTCTTTTATTGGTTTTCACTTCTCAGTTCATGCAGTCAGATGAAGATGATTTCTGGGTTTTTTTTTATGTAACATTGCCTGTGATCATAGTCTTGAAGCTATTCGCTAAAGTCCGTCCGACGTTATTTTGCTTTTAAAAATTATGGTTATCCTTATTAATATAAATCATATGGAGTGACTAATGTTGATTTTCGTTTTTCGCTCGTCAATTTTTTTAACTTTTATTTCATGGTCAGCTTAGAGTCTGTCATTACTCCCTCATAATAATGTCTCAAGACTAAGCACATTTTTTTATACTTGTACGAACTAAACTAAAAGTCTGTATCGAATCTCGAGCGATGTCCCAATAAAACATGGGGCTGCAGGTCTGACATCTTGCACTTACATACCATTTTTTTGGGTTTTTTTAATCCCTCTTCTCTTTAGGTACCCTGGGTTCAGTTTCAACTGTGAATAAAGTTTGCAATATTTCCTGCCAATTTCATTGTCATTTTGGAATTCATTCTTGATGGTTTTAAAGTTTGGATGTATTATAAGTTTATGTTCAAATTTGTTGATATTATGATTCTACCCTGGTGATTCTTATTTATGCCAAGTTGTGTTAGGGTTCACGTTCATTGTTAATTACCAGTCTTTGTTGAAGGACAAAGACAACATCATCAAGGTTACGACACAACTGTCAAAATTGCTCAAACGTTGCAATGAATTCAAATTGATCAAAGAATCTCCACTGATCTTGTTTTAATAAAACGACACAGTTCTTCAGAAACAGGAAACATGCGAGTTCAACTCTGTAATATATTCATACAGTTTGACTGAATGCAAACTCGTAAACTAGCACATAACATGGTGCTTATATTAAGATTGTCAGACTTTATCGACTTCTATAATATACGGTTCTGGCGTCAACCAGTATTTAAATTATAACACTGTGTACTGTTATTTTATGTCTGCAAAACTAGTCTTCTAGCTCTGCTAGTTTTAATTCATCATAATTATTTATGTTTGGCTTCTCGCGCCGTCATCACATCTTTGCTAATTCTACTGGCACTGTTGCCATGATACACAGTTTGTCGATAATTACCACAATTGTCTGCAAGTTTAAATAACGCCGGCCATAACTTGCTCAACACGTTATAGAGTTATTGAAATCACATTAACTCTAAATTATTTCAACTGGGCTTACCCGCCATAACGCAGACTAATACTACCTGTACAAGTGGGTAAACCACATAGTCTAAACACTTCCATCATTGTCAAAATAAGAATACAAAAGGAGCTTTCATTGCATTGGAACATACATGGAAATCAAAAGAAATCAAGTAATACACAAATCAGAATCTTCAGATCAGATGAGAGCAGTTTCCATAAATGCAATATCAACTGTTAAACCCATCTACACTGCACACAAGCTTCCAGTCTGGAAACAACATCATTTCCCTGAAAGGATAGAAAACATTCCTGGAATTAAAAGAAAGAAGAGCCAAACTGCAATAGAGAGAAAATCCATAGTGACAAAATAAATAGAGAAACATTACCCACGCAACACCTGGACCCATGCATACACAGATGGATCAGCAACAAATGGAGGTGAAGGTGTCTTTCTGACCTTAAGCACTTCTTCTTCTTCTTTGATCCAGAGCCGCCGACCGTCAAAGCAGTCATTGGCCATCACGCCTGGTGGCGTCTTGTAGGGCAGCAACAAATTGATTCCACTTTGTACGGTTGGCGGCCATCCTTCATACAGTGCCCCAACTCTGGTTCATTCTTTGCATCTCGGTTGGTTTTGGTCGGCCTCTCTTTCGCTTTCCTTCGGGGGTCCTTAGCATAGCTGTTCTTGTAATGGTATCAGGGTCCTTTCTGAGGATGTGGCCAACCCAACTCCAGCGTCTGCCAGCTATGATCGTGTGCATGTCTTCCTGGTTACTCCGAATAAGCAGTTCTTGGTTGCTGATGATATTCGGCCAAAAGATTCAGAGAATTTTCCTTAGGTAGATTGTGTAGGAGGACAGTTTAGACATTTCCTTCTCTGTTACTCTCCAGCATTCCGCACCATAGAGAAGCACCTTCATTCTTGCTACTACAAGGTGATGATCACTTCCCACATCTGCACCTCTTCTTACTTTCACGTCTTGTAGTGCATGCCTCCATCTGCCATTGATCATCTTGTGCACTTCTTTGTGTGGAAAAAGTGTTCCTCCAATGACCAGGCTGTTGATGCTGCAGAAGCTTATTAGTTTGGCATGAAAACAGATGTTCTGACCTCAAAACATGAAACTAGAATTGGATTCTGGAATGTCAGAACCATGAATGAGGCAGGAAAGCTGAGGCAGGTCACAGCAGAGATGAGGAACTAGAGATTACATATCCTGGAAATAAGTGAGAGCAGATGGACTGGGAAGGGAAGAATAAAAACAACTATGGGGGAAACGGTAATTTACTATGGTAGAGAGGATGGTCAGCACAATGAAGGCGTAGCCATTATCCTGAAGAAAGGAATAGAAAGGTCATCACTGGAATGGAAACCCATCAACACAGACTGATAAGAACAAGACTGCGAGGGAGATTCATCAACACCACAATAATACAGTGCTATGCACCAACAAATGACAGCGATGAAGAGGTCAAGGACAACTTCTATCAACAGCTACAAAAGGAAATGGAAACTGCACCTAAGTACGATCTTATTATGGGAGACCTCACTGCGAATGTTGGAACACATAATACTTATAACGAAAGAGTAATGGGGAAATGCGGCAGTGGAACAGTAAATGAGAATGAGGACAAATTAATAAGCTTCTGCAGTATTAACAACCTGGTCATTGGAGGAACACTTTTTCCACACAAAGAAGTGCACAAGTTAACCTGGGAATCACCAAACGGACGGGACAGAAACCAGATAGATCACATAATGATCAATGGTAGATGCAGACATGCATTACAAGATGTGAAGGTAAGAAGAGGTGCAGATGTGGGGAGTGATCATCACCTAGTAGTAGTAAGACTCAAGGTGAAACTCTTAGCTGCTGGACCAGTTGCAGTCAAACAGAAAAGATATAACATCACGAAACTTAAAGACCCCCTCACCAGACAAGCTTTCGTGGTTGATGTAAAGAGACGATATAAGATTGTCAAAATCCAGGAGAGAACAGCGACCGATGATGTCGACCAGAAATTCAACACCATCTCAACAATTTACAAGGAAAAGCAGTGAGTCATACTTGGGATTCCAGGAAAGAAAGCGACAAGACTGGATAACACCAGAAATGTTAAACACCATAGCGAAGAGAAAGGAAATGAAAAGAAAGAAAACAGAAGCTAAGTCTCCCAGGTTAAAGGAAATATATAGCGAACATTACAGTCAGCTGAACAAAGAAGTAAAACGTCAAACCCGTGCCAACAAAAGGACATTTCTGGATGACCTTGCAAGGCAGGCAGAAGAGGCAGCACTGAGAAATGAACAAAGTGCAGTTTATAAAATAACTAAAACTATCAGCGGAAAACGAGGTGCAAACAATATAATGTTAGTAAGAGACAAGCAAGGAAATCTCATCACCACAGCACAGGGGCAGGAAACAAGATGGGCAGAGCACTTCAGAGAAACACTGAATAAGGAACCACCAGAGAAGCTGCTGAATGTTCCTGAGGCTGAAAGTGACCTAGACGTAAATACAGATATTCCACGAAAAGAAATCATCACAGTAATCAAAGGGTTAAAGAATGGAAAAGCTCCTGGCCACAATGACTTAAATGCTGAGTTATTCAAGGCAATCCCTGTACTAGCAGCAGAACTATTAGAACCACTATTTGTACAAGTCTGGAAAACAGAGACAACACCAACAGAGTGGAGTAAAGGAATTATTGTCAAATTACCCAAGAAGGGCGACCTTGCAGACTGCAACAACTGGAGAGGAATTACTCTCCTCTCAGTTCCCAGTAAAATACTAGGCAGGATAATCATCCAGAGAATTTCAAAAGCAGTTGACCATAAACTGAGGAAAGAACAAGCGGGATTCAGAAAGAACAGAAGATATGTATATCATATATTCACAATAAGGAACATTATAGAGCCGTGCTCAGAATGGCAGAGACAGCTATACATTAACTTTGTTGATTTTGAAAAGGCTTTTGATAGTATACACAGGGACAGCCTATGGAAAATACTGAGGGCTTATTGGAATTCCTAGCTGCATTGTTTCCATTATAAAAAGCTTCTATTCTAACATTTCATGCAGTGTTGGGTTGAGCAAACTTAACTTTCGAGGTGAAGACAGAAGTACGACAGGGATGCCTCTTATCTACAACTCTATTTTTGACAGTTATAGACTGGGTGATGCGCCAGACAACAGAGGGCAGTCTAAGAGGAATTAGATGGACAACATTTCCTACGCTGGAAGACCAGGAATATGCAGATGACATTGCACTACTCGTACATTCACATCAACACATCCAAGAAAAAACCGATAGACTGAATAAGTATAACCAGCAGGTGGGTCTGGACATCAATCTGAAGAAGACAGGTCATGACACTCAATGTGGGCAATCCTGAGCCAATAACAATATGGAACCAGAAGCTAGAACAGACAGACACATTTACATACTTAGGATGCATAGTAACACCAGACGGTGGGACAAGCAAGGACATCAACAACAGAATGAATAATTTGTTGCTGCCCTACAAGACACCACAAGGTGTGATGGCCACTGACTGCTTTGACAGTCAGTGGTTAAGGATCAAAGAAGAAGAATAAAAGATAATGTTATTTACTGTGCCTCAGTAATCAGTTCATCATTTTGTTTATTTATTTATTGGCTGAGATTAGTTTAGGGTCAAGGATTTTGGAGGGGTCAGGACCCAGAAAAGTCTGGGAACATCTGATTTCATGAAACAAAAATCATTGCAATTTTATGATGATACTGATGAACCGAAGTAAACTGAGCACAAGCAATACATCGCACCAGACAAAGAATGTAGAAATAGACAAAGTGTTAATGCAATGTATCCGACAGTGCCAACTTTCAAAAATACTCTCTCATTCTGTTATCATGGCCCAAGCATCATTTTTCCATGAGCAGTTAGGCATAACAACAACTTGTTAGTATACTTCAGCTACATCTTTCCCAAACTGTCAAGGTATTTCTGGATATTTCTTCTTATAATGATACCAAATAATTGCTGTCAGTCAGCTAGCTCAGTAAATATTTATTTCTTATTTTCTTTTATTTCTTCTTGTGTTTTTTTTTTTTTAGTACATTTTAGGGCTGACTTCCTGCATACTGGGGAAAAAAAAACCCCGTATGGTAATTCTCAGGTATCAAGCTTGCTGGATAGATAGTCCCATATCTGTAGTAATAATAGTAGCAGTACTCATGGTGATAGTTTGATGTATTTTTAACCTAGGTAATCGAGGAATTTAATAACATATTCAGCCAAGAACTGAAGGATGTGACAGGTGATGCTGAACGTATAGATGATGTGCTGGATCAGGTTTACGAGCTGGTGGAGCCGATTGCTTTAGTAAGTGGTCATCATAATTTCTCATGGCTTTATTTTTTTATACCTTCTTCTGGCTCAGTTTATTTTCTTGTTTTGTTGTTGTTTTTTTTGTGTTCTCAAATGGCTGTTTTTTTTCCCATGCCTTCCAGTGACTTTAAAGGACTATTGCTCCTTCAGGCAACTAATATGAGGTAGTACATGGGACTGACAACCTCATCATATAAAACAAATTGCTCCTGAAACATCCACTTTAAGAGTTTATGAATTGTTTAGTGCAGGCTTCCTACAAGGACGCCAGCAGAAGTGGTGGTTTTATGTTCCAGAAGAAGCAAAATGTAGAATGATGAAGCAATGGATTATTATAATACCTGGCTGAAAGTTTAATATCGTAACTGGATAGTGGTTTATCCTGACTGATGGCTTATCCTGACTGATGGCTTACTGTTAAAAAAGCTACTGTTGAATTAATATCACATATCTGTAATGCCCTATTGTTGCATTTATTAGATAATATACTATGAAGGGGATGTGCGAGGGTTTTGGTCCCTGTCAGACTATTTCTTTTTAATGTTTTGCATGTCTTTTTTTTAAAATCAATTTGGTTAGTTGCAATTGCAGTCACAATTCCATGTTGTTCCTGTCACATTAGCTGTAATGACATTTGATGTGTATTATGATCTTTAGTTTTCTTTTAATCCAACTCCTGTCTCACCTGTTGGCTTTTTGAGATAAATAACATGCTTTAAAGTTATTGCGATCATTTCCAGTTAAATAAGACATTATTTTACTTACTACTGTAATTGCTTTGTTAAATACTATTTTTTTCCTTTAAATCATTGCATAGAGTATTGCTTCCTGCACGTATGTTTATCTGTCTTATTTTTCATAAGTGCCGTTTTTCTTATAGATAAATTATTCTCACAAGCACTGTTGTTTTCCATTTGGTGTTTCACTGATTATTCTCACAAGCTATATTGTTTTCCACTGCATGTTTTACTCAATCTCCTTGCTATTTTATAATACAATCAGTTTCTAATATTTTTCTCAGACATGCATCCCTCAAATTTTGTAAACCAGAGATTCTTAAACGTTTTGACCTTACACGTCCCATAAAAGTTCACACCTCCCGTCATTCCCCAAATTAATTGTTGAACCTTGTCACAAGGGATTTTGTGTCTAGGCAATACCTCACAAGCATAAGTCATTGAAATGTGGCACTGAGAAGCATTTAAAAAAAATATAAACATACATACACAAAAAAACCATGTACTTTGATTCTAAACTTTAGAATTGTATCCAGCGAGAAAACAATGAAAGAGAGAGAGAGAGACACTTGGGGTTTTATCCAGGTTGTCCCCCCTTGATTCCCTGTTGCACCTTCCAAAACCAGAGCAAATTTTCAGATATTTGACCATGCCCTTCTTCACTCTGTGACGGATTTATTTCTAGGATGCACGTTATCTTCCCAGTATGCCCTGGGGAGGCACACCCACAGGTTAACACATTAACTACTGTGAGCTGGTGGGACCGGCTTATGAAATACCATCATTTGGACTGTGAGCCGCTCAGAGCGTCGATTGATGTTTAGTAATAAAACGAATGAAAAATGTACCAAAACACTTTCTGATCTGGTTCAAGATTTTAAGTTGCCACAAGCATGGTTGTTGTAGAACACTGGAAAATTTATATTATGTTCATATTTTTCAACGTTTTGGGTAAAACTGTTTAACGTGACAACTAGTGATAGGACAAAAAAAAAAATGCTTGTACATCTCGTCTGACGGCTGAACAGGCTAGAAACTTGTTTCAACAACTGACTGATAGATTTAGCGACGAGGACAAGAGTGAAAACGGTGTGCACATTGATTGAAATAGTAATTTTGATAGTGGTGGGGCGCAAGCAGTTATGATAGTGAAAATATTGCAAGTCCTCAGCCATCGGAGGGCCGTAAAATAGCAACCATCTCAATTAGAGTTACAAATGGTGCAGGAAATAATGTAACTAAAGAACGAAAACAACGGCAGCAAGTTAGTGAGGGTGAAACATCAAATAGTTTTCGTTTCGTCCCAACTCGTGAACCAGGACTGCATGCAAATTTTGAGATTTTATGGAAGTGGTTTAGGTGTGATTATCTAAGCTACCAATAGTGTAAATATTAGTCAGTATGTGTGTCCTTGGGCTTGTAATTGGATATACTATAGTCTGTTTGGAAATTCGTGCCCACAGAAAGCGTCAATTGTCTCCAAAACTGTTTGTTGTATGGACATGAACTATTGCATGCAGTCTTAGATTTTCCATGCAGTTAAGATTTTGCAATCAATACATCTACAGCTGTCGCGAAATTTGCAAAACGGCTATTTTCTTTGATCTTCTTGGAACATTTGCCTAAATCTGCCCGTAACATTAATTCTTACAGTAAATCACAACATTTGTGCGACAAGACGGTTCAAAGGCGTGTCCTAAATGTGTGATTGGTTGTTCACGTGATTATGATATGAGGAATGATGTTCTGATAATGAACCATGATAGCAGTAAATCATCAGGAAGCTATGACAAATCGTAACTGTTTATGTGGTATTATAGATTAGCATATGAAGTTAGTTTATCACAAATGAAGGAATGCGATCGACGTGCCTCATTCCGAATCGGATGACTCCAATAAGTTCACAACAGTTATTGGTTGGATAAACTGCAAGCCATCTCGCTGCCAGTAATCTTCTTCTTCCTGTAGCACGTGTTTTTCACATTTAGCCCAGTACTCTGTGTCTATTCGTGAAAGGGCCTCACGAGTCATGTCTTTAACATCACACATTTTAAAAGTGGTGTTCTGGGCGGCCACTTGCTCTTTAACTCTAGCCCAAACCAGCTCTATTGGGTTAAGGTGAGAATGGTAAGGTGGGAGTCGAAGAGAAACATGACCCTGCTCTTGGATGATTTTATCAATCAGATACACTTTTGTCTTATTCCTCTGTCTCACAAGCTGCAACAACTCTGGTTTTAAATAGCTGTTGTCAGCGAAGATATTTTCATTCACAAGCCACCTCCTGATTTCGTCTTTCGTGCTTGCCGAAATGAGAGCTTTATCCTCCTGCGCTAGAACATTATGATAGGACGCATTATCCATCACCAGGCAAGACGGCCTATTTAGAGTCGAGAGGAGTGTATTCACTATCCAATCTCGAAAAATGTGCCCATTCATTTCACTGTGGTAGTCCCTACCATCTACAGACTTTGATTGAAAAATAAGCTCTGCATCACGGACAAGCCCATTCTGTCTGCTGCCAGCATGTGCTAATATAATGCATTGAACTTTGTTGCTGGGAATTTTCCTTCTATGGTCTCCGTCAACAGATTGCCATTCTTTCTCGTTCGTATGATGAGCATTAACCCAAGATTCGTCCAAATACACTATATCATAGCCGTCTTGCCTTCTCTCACGAATCAGCCTAAGGTATTTGCTTCGAGCTGCAACCAGATGTGGTTTTTCACATAAAAAATTCCTTCCGCCAGACGTTTTTCTAAAAGTGAAGCCGACACTTCTGACAAGTTGCCAAAGAGTTGTTTTTGAGACGTTAATATCGCATTCTGCTTGCAGCCGACTTTTCAGCATGCGGAGAGTAACAAGGTGATTGGCATTAAACATCTTCAAAATCAAACATCTAATGACATCCTTGTCCAAATCATCAATTTTTTTCTTCCTTCCTTGCTTAACCGCAGCCTCTGTACAATAACCGTCCTGTTGTATCCAACGTCGAAAAGATCTTCTATCCACACCCGGGCCTTTCGTGTTCTCCTACCTGGTTCTTGGATGTCGTGGTATAAATAACCCATCTTAGCCTCTCTGCGAAAATGCCTGTACAATATAACAGTTACCTTCTGCAAAGTGATAAATTTGCATTTCAGATTCATTGCGCTTTTCATAATTATGCAGTTTAGTTTATTAATATATTATACGCTGGTATCATTTTGTTTCGTTGCAGCCAACTCATTGCAATTAGCATATGCCGCTGAAATAATTACTCGCGACTGTGTACAATAGGTGCGCACACATGCGGACATGTAGTCACTACACTAATTCAAACAAAAAAAATATTGAATAGCACATTTCATCGCTTGTGCTGTGCTGTAACAAAAATTAAGTGCGCAATTTTTAAACGGATCTTGTAACTTTCCTGTAGAACTAATAAAATTTAACCCAGACAACGGTAAGAGTTTTTTATATAACTTAAAGAAGAAAATTCGAACATGACATGAGTTTTGTAAGGGCAAAAAATATATTAATAACTGCATTGATATCAGTAGGGCACGTAGCAAATTTCAATAACATCCGTCAACGGGTTGCAAAGTTACAATGTTCAATGTGTGGGCACAAATTTCCGAACGGACAATACACGGTAATCACCTACAGAAAGGCATTAACTGCCTTAGAAACATAAACCTGTTGGTAAGTTGATAATTTAAAAAAAAAATTGAAACTTTGTTTGTCTTTCAATCAATTAATATTATTAATAATATTTACTATACCTGTAAACATAATTTTTGTTCAGCTTTTTGTAGTAGTACATTAATTTATCTTTAAAATGACGTGTAATTCATAAAAAATCTGTAAACAATTACGAAAACTGCAGCATACTCTGTGCATACACCTACAGGGTGAAAATGGGAACAAAATTAAACTACGCCACAGAGTGTTTTCCAACTCAGTAGTTTTATGTGTAAAGTGTTTTCCAACTCGGTAGTTTTATGTGTAAAGTGTTTTCCAACTCTGTAGTTTTATGTGTTAAGTGTTTTCCAACTCTGTAGTTTTATGTGTTAAGTGTTTTCCAACTCTGTAGTTTTATGTGTTAAGTGTTTTCCAACTCAGTAGTTTTATGTGTTAAGTGTTTTCCAACTCTGTAGTTTTATGTGTTAAGTGTTTTCCAACTCTGTAGTTTTATGTGTTACGTATCCCTGCTCTGTTCCATGTGATCATTTACTTATTCATTAGTTCTTTATGGAAGTAAAACATGCCGTAATATGGTTTCCCAGCTACCATATGATGCCTTTTCTCCAACCCGACTAGCCAGCTGGCAAGCTCTCAAAGCAAAGTTCTACAAGAGAGTTGTAGAGATTGAAGATGCAGCTAAAGACTTCATTGATGAGTCATTCCAGGTGAGATAAGCATAAGGGAAAAATACCAGACTGACTACATAACTGACCATTGATATCATATCAGTTGATATCATATAGTACTTTCACATTGAATAATAAAATCCAGGGTCTCACTTCTCTTGGACACTTCTCCTTCATTCAACATTTTTTTCTGAATTTCAGAAACATTATTTATCCTTCACTCACCTTTTCCCCATCGTTTATTCATGAATTCTGTTGGTCTTCCTCTCCTTTTCTCCCCTCCCTCCCTCCCTCCCTCCCTCCCTCCCTCTCTCTCTCTCTCTCTCTCTCTCTCACACACACACATACACACACACACAAATAAAATTTATTCTGTTTTCCCTATGTGCAGAATTTTACATATGCAGAATTATGACACCTTTCCTTATTCAGGTACCTATTCAAGTAGTGTCAGATAGTATATATTTACAGGTTGCTGTGTAATGCTGTCATCCTCTCTCACTATTGAATGTGCTTGTCAATATCTCTTATTTTGGCTATGTTGTTAAGGCCAGACATTCAAGACAACAATCAGATCTTCCAAGTTGACAATCTTTCTTTCATCCAAGAGGTTTTAAAGGAGAAAGCAAGAAAAATTAAAAGATAACTTTAGAGCATGCTATTATCTCTGCCCTAATGTTTTTAGTGGATGACTCCAGCATGAATGAAAAACCTCCATAGAAGTCTCATATCTTCAGGAGCTGGTGTGGATCTACTGTACTGGTCATTCAGGGGTACATGGCAATGAAAGAGCTGACAGACTAGCTTCAAGAGCACCCACAGAAGGTGCATTGGATATGGATAAGGGAGAGATACTGAGGGCAATTAATGATCGGCTATTAGAGAATAACAATGCAATCGATTAATCATCAAGGCTAAGGTTGCTGGAATTTAGCATCAAACGTAAGACCAGCAGAGATGGACGTGTGAGAGGATGCATCCAGCATGTATACAACCAGCGTGCAACAGGAACAATTAGCAATCACCCGCTTCAACATTTGCTGAGGGAGATCGAGCACCTGTGGGTTTGCCTGAAGTGCAGTGATGTTGATTGTGATCAACAACAACAATAACGTGCTAGATAAGATTAGTTATTGTTATAAATCACATACAGCAGTGGGGAGCTGGAGATTCAAAACGGACAAACAAAAGTGCCAACAAACCATAAAGACCGAATGAAACTGTAGAAAAGTTTGATTTCTATGCCATTATACATAAATGTTAACTTGGATAGGAAAAGGTTAACACTTTTACACTGATTAGCAAAACCAGTATCTCACCTTTGGTTAATATTTAAGTGGAAATATTCTCAGTTGTAATTGTTCTTACTTCCATCCACCCCAGAGCCTCCGATCCTCAGATGGTGCTTTTGAGCTTCTGATTAAGTTAAGGGGGATACAGTCCAGGGAGGCAGTCAACAAAAGGATGCAGTCCAAGTTTAGAAATATCATCCTTCAGTATAATAAAGAGGTAACATGATATAGTTTGTTGGTATAAAAGTGACGCAACAAGAAAGGGTTTCCTGCTGCCATGTACTTGTAATTTTATTAGTATATCATTTACATGTCTGCCATTAAATATCAAGTATGTTTTTTATTGATACATTTTTAAAAATTGATTCTTTTTACTAGGTTAGTAATGAAATTACATATTTTTAGTATTAACCAGCAAAAACTCATTGACAAGAACCAGACAATTGCCAGTAGAACAAGAGATGAGAAGACAATGCTGACAAAGAATAAGACACACATTGAGGAAGCCTTACAAGACAGTCCTTGTTCTAGAATCCCCAGGGTAAGAGAGGTAGATCATCATCATCATGTGACGTATTCTCTCCAGAACGTTGTCTCCATTACAGCTGCTCTGAACGCAACATGATTTTGGGCAAGTCGACCTGCATCTTCCAAAGACATGTCCAGACTCTCTGTGATGTCCTGGATCCACCGTCGTTTAGGTCGTCCCCTTCCCCTTTTTCCAGGTACTATGCCTTCCATTGCCAATTTTTCCAGACTATTATGTCTTGTTATATGACCGAGAGGTAGATAGAGACCAAAAACACATGGAGAAGAGAACTGGAGACAGAAATGAAGAAGGCATGGAAAAATCATGAGCTGAAGACATGGGACAGCTTGGCATAAGCTTGCTCAAGGCCTGTGCTCTTGTCAAGGTGCTGGAGAGTGATGATGATGATGAAGGGCTTTGAAGGAAGTTTCATGTGATGCTGATATCTCAGGATCTCAAAGTACTGACATAAACCTAATTTGTTTTCATCATGCGGATGACTTGCTTCTTCTTTTAGATTGATGTAGTGAACAACTTGTTCCTCGAACAAAAACTAAACCCACCAGTGTTCCGTGCATACCCACCAGTGGCTGGCAGCATTTACTGGGAGAGGTCCTTGTTTCACCGCATCAAAGCCAGTATAATCCGATTTAATACTATGGAAGAAATGATGTCCACTGACATTGGCAAGATGGTCAGTATGAGAGAGGAATGGCATTGGCAGATAGTTGGTTGATTGGTTGATCACTTGTTCTCAACACAATTTTCTTACTTTCATTGGTTAGCTGTACCATTCTATAATATCTTATAATGTATAATGTCCGATTCGATATGCAGTTAGAGAACTTTCATTTTGTGCAGTTAGCAGGTTCCAAGGTTGAAATGTGGTAGTGTCGCGCTCCAGTCTACCCAGGTTTAAATGGGTACCTGACTCTGCTCTTGAGTTAGGTAAGGCAAAGGTAGCAAGGAAGGGTACTGGTCACTTCACCTCATAAAGCTGGACTAAGTGTTGTAAAGTCTCTAACACTTCACTCCCCAACAGCAGTATCAGCTATGGGACTGATTTTATTTATTTTTTTTTTTGTTGGTCTCATATTTTCTATTTCTACATTTTTCTGAGTCTTGCGTATGTGTTAACTCACTCCACCTTTATCTGTTTTCATTTCTTAGCTCCCTCTATCATCCTGTATCTCTACTATGCTCTGTGTTCTTCTACACTTATTTCCGATGTTTCTACTTTTTTCATCTCTCTCAACCATCCTGTGCTGTAGTCACTCCTGATCCTACCTATGGTATCATTTTCTCCTCAACATGTTTTTTCCTGCCATCACTTTGTAGATCCTGCCTTCGTTATAACAAACTTAAATCTTATTAATCAATGCTTGAAACTCAGGCATCTCAAAAGTACCTGGCTGTAGCAAAAAACATGCGGAAGTATGAGGAGACGGTCTTTACCAAGTGGTTTGATGTAGTTGAGAAGAGTGTCCCTCAGCTTCTAAGAGCAAACATTTTGACAGTGTCTGTGAATCACTTTCATGACCAGGTCCGACCAATAGAAAGTTCCTCTTCCTTAAGTATAGGTGAGGTCCATGTGTCAGTGATTCATTGCTTTAGGTGTCTTACTGGTTTTATGCATTCCTTAAGGTGTCTTAATGATTTTGTACACACAGTCCTTTTACCTGTTTTTTTTTCCAGATAAATTATAAATAAATTTTGGATTAAGTAAAATTTTGCAGGTTGTGGAAGATAATGTCTGCCATATGGTTTCTGGGTGACCAAGAAAAGGGCTGCTACTCTCTTCTGGCATGTCATAAGAGATGACTAATATAAGATTGTGTGTGGGCTAGCTACCTCATCATATACAACAGATTGCTACCTAAACCACCACTGTGTGAGGACATGAATCCTTCTCTTATTACAATATAAGGAAGCTATTCAGGCATATCTCATGCTTCTGACACACACAAAAACTGAGATCACCAGTGATCAAAAGGGTTACATAATTGCAAGTCAAGACTTAGGCAGAAAACAACTCCGGCACCATGCCCAGCTGGTACAACAGGCAAAACGACAATGGCTTTTTTATTAAGCCGGCTCTTCTTCAGCCCACACAGATGGACCAGTCCGACAGTGGATCTCTGGTCACATGATCTCATGATGTACATCTCACGGGAAACTCTATAAGGAATGAAAAAGGAAATTATTATGAAAATAATGCATATTTGTTTTTGGTGGGAGAATAACTAGATGAGAATATGGCTAGAGAAGGTAGTTTGTTAATTAAACGATCGCAACGTCACTGTCCTTTTCATTCCCTATGAAACATGGAATCACTGCTACAGCTGATCCCTTTGTAGGAAGCTTGTACAAAGCATTGACATGCTGTCAAGAACCAATTTAAACTGGTTCTACCACTGCAATGTGGATTTATGATAATAAATAAGGCTTGTTCTTCCCAGGATACAACAACACCACAATGGCTGACATAAGAAATAACACCTTTAACAGGAACTTCCCTTTAATACTATGCACAAACTTCCCTTTAATACTATGCACAATACAATAAGGCCTCACACGGCAAACAAACGCATCAAATACAATAATGAAATGCCACTGTAACTTGCCTTAACAGCTAAAAAACAGATCACCAGTTTCTCAGCATCATACACGACAGTACGACTGAAAAATACCCTGCCATGACTATCGCTCACCTGAGCGGTAAAACTGTGACAATGACACAGTCAAATCATCGTCAACTTATAAACCTACGGCCTGAAAGTTATACACACTAGAAACCACACTTCTCTAGAATTACAACATAATCATCACTCAGGACCGAAATATGGCAAGCGCTCATATAATAGTCCATAAAATGAACCACACAGCAAACTTGCTGTCCAAAAGGGAAATCCGTCCGTCCTGGACCAAGGCTAGATTCTGACTGACTAAATTTGTGCCTGATTTCCCGGCTTCCGGTAGTCACATGACTCACCGGTTCAGCTAGTCCGGCCTCGCCCGGCTGACTTTTCGCCGAACGCAGTACATACGATGCATTGTGAAAAAGCGCTGTGACACATGCAATGATTTTGTAGCTGTTGGTTTTACATGGTGAGGTTGCTAGCACCATGCACAACCTGATATTAGTCACCTTGTACGATATGCCTGAGTGGACAGTAGTCCTTTTCTTTGTCTCACTAGAGCCCCTGGGGACTACACTGGGCAGATGATTACATTGGAATGATGTAATTGGGAGTGAAAAAGGTTTTATACAATTAGAAGAAAATATGACTAATACTGTTGGAATGTTTTAAAAAACAATAATAGTTGAGAAAGATGGTTCATACATAACAGTATTAAAGTGGCAAAATGGTATTTTAAAAAAAAAAGGATCCCGTTACACGCCCATTGTGGCATATTGGGAATATAGTGTTAGGCCCATATTTTCTTGACCATCGGCACACTAGGGGTGATGTGGTCAGCATAACGCCGACCGCCTTAACCTTCCCAGAGTTGCTCTGGTACCCAATTGGGGCTGGGTCGACCCAGGAGCCGTTTGCGGCCTAAAAAAATCCCACTTCATCTGGGGATCGAACCATAGACCACTGAGCTAGGAAGCCAGTGCACTAACCACTATGCTACCACGGCTCCCAGAATGGTATTAAGCGGTGCAAAAAATGTTGATAACGTGAAGAAAGGAACATATTTTGGTTATGCAGAAAAGGGTAGGAAAGGTAAGAATAGTTTTTTTTTAAGTCATTGAGAAGCATCAAGAAAGAAAATAAACTTTTAATTCTATAAATATAGGCACAAAAATTGTTTTGATGTAGTGAATAGAAGCCCAGAGAAAAATGTACTACATCAAACAGAATACATACATAAAACAAAGATCATACTAAAGCATTGTAATTTTGAATGAAATGACAAGACATAATGTAAGAATTTACACTTGCTGGGACAGAAAAAAAGAACTTGTGAAGAAAGAGGGAAACAAATAAATTCTTGGAGATTGATTGGACATATATTGAAGAAAAAAGCCTCAGGTAAAACACATCATATTCTGACTTGGAACTGGTGGTTGAAGAGTAGAGAAGGCTGTGGAACTTAGCAAAGAGAGACACTATGATTAAAGTCAAGGAAGGAGGACGCAGTTGGAGAGAGTGGCGGGGGGGGGGGATGAGATAATTGGAATATGGTTACTGATTTACCTCTCCAAAGGTGCTAAAAGGCATTGATGGATATATCAAAGATATATTGCTGCGCAGTATATTTCCAATATGTATTTCTCTTCTAATTGTTGACCTGGCCTTTTCATGTTTTATATCATCATCACCACCATCTCTGTTTTTCACTATTGTGGTTTCTGTTGTAATGTATTTGTCATGATTGTTAGCCCCATGCACAATCTCATATTAGCCACTGTTTATGAGGGAGCAGTAGTTCTATTGTTTATTTCTTAGCCACCATAGAGACCCCTGTAAACTATGCAGGGCCATAAGTCACCATAGAGACCCCTGTAAACTATGCAGGGCCATAAATCACCATAGAGACCCCTGTAAACTATGCAGGGCCATAAGTCACCATAGAGACCCCTGTAAACTATGCAGGGCCATAAGTCACCATAGAGACCCCTGTAAACTATGCAGGGCCATAACTCACCATAGAGACCCCTGTAAACTACGCGGGGCCATATCATACATTTTGAAACAATATTCCTTCATCAGCCCTGCAGTTTTTGTTGAACCACTGCATTATTGTTGTTTGTCCTGTGACACTTCTCTTTATAATTGTGTGTGCGATATTTGTTTTAACACTCTGTTGTAACACTTGTTATGTAACACAAATTCTATAACATACGCCCTGTAAACATTTATCCTTTAATTTATGTCCTGTCACATTTGTCCTGTAAAACATGCTGTCATACTTGTTCTGCTTTAACATTTATGCCAGAAAACATGACCTATAACACATAATATTTGTTCTACCACATTTGTCACATCATATACGTGCTGTTATCTTGTATATCATTCATGCTTTTGTCTTTTCCTGGGGGGAATTTATACAAAGACAGATGGAGAAATTTGTAGTAAAATATGTTTCCTTTATAAATATCAACTGTGAACTTAATGTTTCTAATACTGCATATTTGTCTTTCAATCTTACATACTGTTGAATGTACGAATTCTCCACCTTGCTCTGCCCACATGCCCACTCCAATGCTATAAGTTCTGGTCAAGTTTGTGCAGTGTTTTTCTAATATATGCTGTATAGGATTTGTCTTATTGGGGAAGACATTTCTGAACACAATCACGTATGTATGTATTGATGCTTTGATTAATGAGGCAGACTCTTGACATATAGATACTTACTTAGTCGTTCCCCTTCTACCGGACATATAGATTTGCCATGTAATTTTTCAAAAGCTTGATTGATTAAGTTAAACTGTTCTCTAGCAATAAAAGCTATGTCCGTGATATCTTTATTCGTTTGTAAGCATCAGTGTTTGTGTAATGATTGCTTTTGTGAGATCTTTATAAGCTTTTAATGTTAGATATTTGTGGCAGTGATTCCCCATAAATGATCTGCTAAGATAAAACTGGTATGATTTTGTGTTTGTCTAGTACCTCGCCCAAGTGTGAACAAACTGGACCAGACCTGGCACACAGACCTGCAAAATGAAGTGGCCATTCTACGAGAAGGCGTCAAAAACATAATCTTAATATGACAATAAAAAGTCAAATCACGTAGTAGATGGTTGTACTACAGATATGTTATGCCCTCCTGCTTGAGGTACCAGTGCGCAAAGGCCCGCCATCCTGATGGGAAGTATGACGTCAGCAAACCTTAGCAAAAGATGGCCGCCCCCTTGGAAGCATGCACAAAAGAAGAGCAGCGTGCAGTTATCCGTTTTTTGGGTAGTGAGGGTCAGAAACCAGCAGACATTAATCGGAGGATGAAGAGGCAGTTTGGGGACGCTAGTGTGTTGCTTCAGCAGGTTTATGTGTAGCACAGGAAGTTTAAAAGTGGGGTGTCAACTGTGACTGATGCAGCCTGCTCCGGCCGACCTCCTGCTGCTACTACACCTAACGCTATCGCTGCAGTGGAACAAGTGATATGAGAAAACCAGTGGGCAACAATCGACGAGGTGGCTGGAGAATTAAAGATCAGTCTTGGCTCGGCGCACCACATCATTCACAACGTGCTGCAGTACCACAAAGTCTCCGCTAGGTGGGTACCAAAACAACTCGCCCCCCAAACTGAAAGAAGGTTGTGTGGATGTTTGTGAAACACTGTTACGACGTTATGAAGCTGAAGGAGATGGCTTTCTACACCGTTTAGTCACTGGTGATGAATGCTGGGTCCACTACTTCCAGCCAGAGACTAAGCGAGCCAGCATGGAGTGCCGACTTTCATCATCGCTGAAAGCAAAGAAGTTCCGTACAATGCGGTTGGCTGGCAAATTGATGCTCATGCTTTTCTGGGACTGTAAAGGCCCAATCCTGGAACATTAAATCCCCAGGGGACTCACTATCAACAGCGAATCATACTGTGATCTGCTTCAGAACCACTTGAAACTTGCAATCAGGTCAAAATGTTGCGCCTTGCTCAGTTCTGGTGTGTTGTTACAGCATGATAACGCGCGGCCGCACACAGCTCATGCGACAGTAACAAAAATCACGAATCTGCATTTGGAGTGTCTTCCACATCCTGCATATTCACTGGACCTCGCACCGAGTGATTATTATGTGTTTGGACCCCTCAAGGAGGCACTTGGTGGCAAGAAGTTCAGTATGGACGATGAGGTGAAAGTGGCGGTGCATACGTGGCTACGCAGTCAGTCAGTCAAGAGTTTTTTTCTGGCGGAATCCGGGCATTAGTAAAGCGCTGGCACACCTGCATTGAACATGATGGGGACTATGTTGAAAAGTGATTAACTGCTTTCATTCCTATTTGTGCATATTCTGTTAATTAAAAAAATATTAAGGTTATCTTTTGACTCCTCCTCGTATCTTGCACATTTGCAAGTTTAACTTCAAAACTAACTTTCTCCTCTTCATCTTCACACAGTTCAATATGTATCAGGAAAAAGTTCAATTTTCGCCTCTAATTCTTCTGCATTTTCCCTAGTTGCTAACAAATCCCTTAAATTTTTAACAGTACTTGTGTTGGTGTGTATATCTTGCAAATTCTAAAAAATATAAGCATCTATTTTATCAGCTGCCTGTTCTAGAAGTCTGTGGTGTTTTAAAACAATGCCTAATAAAATATGAAGTTAAGTAGGTGTCACATATTCAGTTTCAATATCTAACATTGGTTAATGTAAATAATTGGGTAATGTGCCACTTGTTTTTTTTATTTCCTTTTCCAAATTTAATAAATCTCTTGTAACCTCTCATCAACATGCCAGACTTCTTTGTTTGAAAGTTTTCTTAATCATCTTATTTGACTGGAGACACCAAAGACATGGATATGTTCCGTGAGCTCTGGACAAACCATAAATTTTCATCAAAAAGTCATAATCCCCGAATTATAAAACAATCACTTTTTTCCCTACCCACTAAACCTTCTAATGGTTCTGTCTGAGCTTTCATAGCATTCATAAATATTTTAAAATTATTAAATGTCTCTCTGACTCTAGCCATTGCTCGTAGGATGGTATTGGTTCTAGAATTTTGGTTTCTCTAAATTCAATTACTGCATTGTAAGATTCAAAATTTCTTTTCCATGATCACCTCCAGTTTTAAGCCTTACTTCATCTTCTGGTATACAGTAATTATGCCATGTTAATAAGCCCTCTCACAATCGCTGAGGAGCCCACAAATAAAACCACATAAACTGTTAATACTTGCCATTGGTGTCGTTAGCCCTTGTCCATCATCTCCCACAAACTCTTTCATTTCCACATACACCCATTCACGCATATTCTCTGTTGTCCATTTTCTTTCTTTTCCTTTATGCTTCTGTTTTTGTTATCCCTGAATCTTACATTAAAGCGGCAGGCTGATAAGATGAATTAAATGGAGAAAATCTTTAATTTTTCCTCATTTTTTTATAATTTTGAACTGTCTGAGCTCCATAGGTTTTAAGATATTTAATTAGTAAATGCGTCGCCCTCTGTAATATTTTCCTCAAATGATGATAATGTTTCGTAACAGCTGATACAACGAAAAATGATGTACTAAAAAGATTAAAAACCACATAGAGATAGTATGTTGCTCGAGCTTATTTTCTGGGAAATTATTTTACTTCTGTGCTTATTAGGAATGCGTTGAAGCTGGTTTAACTTTCATGCTTTTTCAAGTCAAAGTCAGCTGATATTTCCCACCATAGTAAACAATGCTGTGTTCACTGGTTAAAAAGATTTATTGCCCTCGGGTCCGGAGAAAGTAGCGACTTTTTAGAAGGCACAGTCAGACGTGTGTCACACTTGTCATGCTGCACTTGTTCTGTAAACACAAATTCTGTCCTATAACACATGTCCTGTCACACATCATGCCATTCTTGTCCCGTAGCACACATCCTGTCACACTTGTCATGCCACACTTATCCTGTAGCACACATCTTGTCACACATGTCATGCCACACTTATCCTGTAGCACACATCCTGTCACACTTGTCCAATAACATGTCATGTCACTCTTGTCATGCCATACTCGTCCTGTAGCATACATCCTGTCACATTTGTCATGCCACACTTATCCTGTAGCACACATCCTGTTACACTTGTCATGCCATTCTCGTCCTGTAGCACACATCTTGTCACACATGTCATGCCACACTTATCCTGTAGCACACATCCTGTCACACTTGTCCAATAACACATGTCATGTCACACTTGTCATGCCATACTCGTCCTGTAGCATACATCCTGTCAAAATTGTCATGCCACACCTGTCCTATAACACATGTCCTGTCAAACTTGTCATGCCACACCTGTCCTATAACACATGTCCTACCACACTTGTCATGCTACATTTATCCCATTACAATTTCCCTCTTGGATTTGCTCTATGATCATTGCCTTTTAAGCTTGGATTGTTACACTTCTCAGTTTGTTTTTTTCTTGACCAATGTATCCCTCTATCATTATCATGTGCCACCTGACCCCATCCTCAGGTAATAAAACTACGAACTTGCTCAAGGGAATGGAGTCAGGCATAGTGATACGTAAGTCACCTCAGCATTGTGCAAGATTGCTTTAATAATATTACATTGCCGATGTAGAATTATGTTAGTTTAATAAGAGTGTTTTTTCATTAAGAGGCAACTTACCTCAGCAAATGTAAGTTGTTAACATTTATTCACCTCAGTAAGATTATATAAACTCACCAAGATGTAGAAACAACTCACCAAGAGATGTAGGTAATCTCAGTTAGGTGCAAGTACCCTCGTGAAGACATAAGTAAACCACAGCAAGATTGGGTAATCTCAGTAACATCTGAGTAACCTTTCATGCTCTGTCATTGGTAATTTTTAGTTTCCATTAACTCTTACTATCCGGCAAGCCCCGTGAAGTGGCGCGTTAATAACTGGCTCTAGCATATGCATTATGCTCAAGCAAGGCTGAAATTAATAACCGTGGGACATATGCTTGATGTCATCCAAATAAGTCGCCCATGTCGTCAGTGTTAGGTTTAGGATTTTTACACCTAATCCTTACCCTTTTTTACTGCATCTCATTTTTTGTAAGGCCGCAACGAACATGCTTCCCGGTTTTCTTCATTTCAGCCCAGGCAAAGTTTAATTGTTACTGTTACTGCTGACCAGTTCATACCATTACAAACTAAAGCACTATATACAGGTACAAATTAACTCTTTGACTCCAGAACAATGCTCAGAGTGTTGCAAAATTGTAACTGCCGTGCCACCTGTCGTAAAACGTGTGTGTAAACCCACTTCTTAGTTAATACACTATGTCGCGATACAAATATGCCCCAGCCAATCAACAAGCAGCGTTCACCAGTCTCAGCCAGAATAAATTACACGAAGTATACGCCAGGAAAAAAACTTAAGCCCTGTTTTTCGGATGTCGGTCGTGGCCATCTTGTCTCCCAATATGGCGGAAAACAGAATAAAATTAGGCATAAGCCCTGGTTTTCGGGAGTCGGCCTAGGTCACAGATTGTACGGCGGATGGTACGGAACCGCATATAGCCAATCAGCTTGCCACGCCGAGAACCAATCAACAGCATTCCTTAAGCAGAAAAAGTTACCTCATCTACCTATATATACGGGCGAGATTTTATTCAAAATCACGCACACACCAACACGAAGCCAGCTAGACGACCGACTGAAGAAGAGAAGCTGTCAGACTGATTTATTGCTCACCTGCATTGACCGGGAACTCTTACTTCACTAAAGTCGACTGGCCTGTTTAAATCTTAGAGGGTAAATATATTTACTATAAACTTCTAGGAAAATAGGCCTACAGCTGATATATAATGTCTGTATTTGTTGTGTGTCAGTTATACTACCTTCTTCTTCTTTGATCCTTAGCCGCCGACCGTCAAAGCAGTCAGTGGCCATCACGCCTAGTGGCGTCTTGTAGGGCAACAACAAATTGATTCCACTTTGCTCGGTCGGTGGCCATCCTTCGTACAGTGCCCCAACTCTGGTTCATTCTTTGCATCTCAGCCTCCACAGTCCTCCGCCAGGTTGTTTTTGGTCGGCCTCTCTTTCGTTTTCCTTCAGGGGTCCAAAGCATAGCTGTTCTTGTGATGGCATCGGGGTCTCTTCTGAGGACATGACCAACCCAGTTCCAGCGTCTGCCAGCTATGATGGTGTGCATGTCCTCTTGCTTGCTACGAGTAAGCAGATCTTGGTTAGTGATGGTATTCGGCCAAAAGATTTGGTGAATTTTTCTTAGGCATGTTGTGTGAAAAGAGGACAATTTCGACATTTCCTTCTCTGTAACTCTCCAGCATTCCGCACCATAGAGAAGCACAGAAAGCACACACCTCTGATATAATCTTAATTTTGTGCTTGTGCTGTATTGGGAGGACTTCCAGATGTTGTTTAGGCTAAAGAAGGCTGTTCTTGCCTTATTCATTCTGATGTTGATGTCTTTGCCTGCCCCACCGTCTGGTGTTACTATGCTTCCTAGGTATGTGAAGGTATCTGTCTGTACCAATTGCTTATTCCTTACTGATATGGGCTCAGGGTTGCTCACATTGAGCGTCATGACCTCAGACTTCTTTAAATTGATGTTCAAGCCCACCTGCTGGCTAAACTTATTAAGTCTATCCGTTTTTTCCTGGATGTGTTGATGTGAATGTGCTAGCAGTGCAATGTCATCTGCATATTCCAGATCTTCCAATGTAGAAAATGTTGTCCATCTTATTCCTCTTGAACTGCCCTCTGTTGTCTGGCACATCACTGCTACTACCTACACCTGTATATATTTAATATAAATTGTTTCACTATGAATGTATCAGGTTACTGACTGTATCTTGGGAAATTAGGTATAATGATTGTATTTCCTGATATGATTGATGAAGTCGAAAACCAACTGAAATATAACCAAAACAGTCCTTGTTAGGACTCATATAACTTCAACCTATTGTCTCATATAACTTCAATCTATTGTCTCAGATAACTCCAACCTGAAATATAACCAAAACAGTCCTTGTTAGGACTCATATAACTTCAACCTATTGTCTCATATAACTTCAATCTATTATCTCAGATAACTCCAACTTGAAATATAACCAAAACAGTCCTTGTTAGGACTCATATAACTTCAATCTATTGTCTCGTATAACTCCAATCTATTGTCTCCTATAACTCCAACCTGAAATATAACCAAACAGTCCTCGTCTCATATACTCCTATCATCAGAACACAACAATATTGTTAGGATGTATGTTACCAGCCAGTACAGCACTTGTCAGAGAGGGCCTGGTATATTATAAGGGGAAGGAAATGGTTGTATCACACCTAGGTGTACAGATTATTGGATGTATTCATGTATTGAATTTATATTATTGGATGTATTCATGTATTGAATTTATATTATTGGATGTATTCATGTATTGAATTTATATTATTGGATGTATCCATGTATTAATTTATCAGAAAGAATGTTTTGCAAGTAGACACCTGTCTTGTCTCGCTATTGCTAACTCATACTGAGCCATGTTGTCATTCATCCTACATGCAGACACCTGAGACACACGCTCATCTCATATACAATAGAAATAGGTGGGCTTGAGGACAGAAATTAGCCCCTATTTTTACTTGTTACAGGTTTTATTCGTGTCATCAAACCTGAGGTCGTATGTCCAGTCAATCCAGCTGCCTGGAACTTCGCAGGAGCACAGTGATTGCACAGGAGCTACATCTTTAGTCCCCCTCAGTCTTGGGTGGGCTAACGAAACGATCATCGGCGGGTGTTGTGTGCAAGAAATTAAGGACAGAACTGTTTCAAGAGATGAGTACACATTAGTACCATTTCTGTCAGCAATTGTGAGCATTTAAAGGTCAAGGACAAAAAACTGAGTAGCATAGCAAGAGACGAGAATTATAGCATAGCTGATAAATTCTGTATACATAATTAACAGCACAGCTGATACATTTACTATAATTGAGTAACAGCACAGCTGATAAAATTTTGTTCCTATAATTGGAAAACTTGTAATATATATATATATAAATAAATAATTAAATATATATATAAATATATATATATATATATATATATATATATATATATATATATATATATATGTAAATCATTTGTAAACTTACAAATCCATTACATTCCATCTTCCAACATCCATCCTTCAGCACAAGAGTAGATAGTGTATATACTAAATAAATAATAAGGAAATTGTATTTGAACGACTTGTCAATTTTATAGTTGTTAAGTAAAATCTGTTTCCTTGTTTTTTTAATATCACAGTTAGTTACACAGCGGGGATGGCAATTTATGACTATCTCCTCGCTACTAATTTTTTCGAGATCAGATCATTCACAGCCGTAACTAATTTGTGATACCAGTAGTTCTCTCAGACACTGGGACTTCACCATTTTCTGCAGAAATTCTATTTCTGTAATTTTCAGTACTATACTGATCCTAGAGCCAATAAAAACCTCACGCTACACCACCATAACGCTCAGAGCGTTGTTTTTAGTTTATCACGAATAAACCCCAAAAATCATCCGTTTAATGATGTTCATACTTTAAAACTCATAGAATGACTTCTGCTACTATTTAAACAACTAATTGAGTGTAGTTAAGCAGCACTTGTGCGTGTTTTGATGTTATTATGACAATTTGTGTGACGATTTGCGTATTTGCATTTTTCATTGTTATTGCTACAGAAATATATCATGCTTTATATTTACATTTTCTAAGTCTCCTAAGCGAATAATTGTGTCAAACTACTTAGAAACATTGCTGACATTGACGATGATTGTTTGGTAGTCACAATTTGTTGTCAAATAACAGAATCGATGCAGAAAAGATAGACATATTAGATTTAGGTGATGAGATGGGCGTAGTCCTATTCTGGCCGATCGAAAAGCAACAAAACTAGACCTACAGTAATATCTAATCACTAGTCCTAGGTAGAAGATAAAGCTAGGGATACTATTAAAGCATTAAGTAAATGTAAAAAGCTTTTATATGATGTTATTCTTCTTTATGTGCCTGAAAATTACGTAATGCACGATTGCATAATTTATTTTATTCTTATAAGGGACCACAGTAAAAACAGGTGTGAATAACACTAAATGTACTAACTGGCCATAATCAATGTTTTTTTACTTTGTAAATGGATTACCTTGATGGTTGAAGACTAAACAGAAAGTTTTATTGTCCACAACAGTAATTTGTCTTTGGTAAGCTCGTATTCTATAGTTAACTTTTTAGTGTTTTTCAATTTTACATGCAAAATGTTTTAAGTATACCGAACGTACTTGTGTTAATACTACCAAAGACACTATATATTACAATTGTCTATCTATTTCCCTACAGTTTGGTATATAATAAGTACATGTTCACTGAAAAGATTAACATAAAATCTACACTAAAAGATAGTACACTTCACCGTTTAGAATTCTTCAAAAAATAATTACGGCACAGGGTGGAAAAAAATTACGGAGTCAAAGAGTTAAAAGAAACCATATTACATGAACTAATGAGTTTTCTAGGCGGGTAGATGAATGGCAAGATATATTAATCCTGCTTAACTCCTAGTATTGTTGTCTGATACAGTGTCTAATATGCTACCACTGTATGTAGTCAACATGAAGCCTATCATACAACAAATTGTCACCGAGACCAAGCTGTTACTCTCCATTAAGCTGATTGTGCCGGAAGTGGTGAGACAACTTAACGTTAATGTAAGTGAAAACAGCTGATACTACTGCAGCACATACAGTAGCAACAACATCTACAATTCACTTCATGAAATCAACAGCAGGTGCATTGTACTATGGTATAAAACAAAGGCAACATACTATAGAGCTAAGAACAAATATAACACCACACTTGTGCATAATGAAGTAGACTATTAGCTTTTGGAATATACATCACACACTCAGACAAGAAGAAAGAAAAATGTTGTTACAAATGAAAATACCTCAGAGAATTTCCTAGTTCATGGTGCTACATAATTGCATCAGTACATCTCTTTGTCTTTTGTGAACATTTATAGTGTATCATATAAAAATGTACTTATCTGAGCATGAATCTGTCTGTACCTATGGCCTTTTTAATTTACAAACTCTGGTTTCACAGTTCTTTAAATTCAGTAACATAACAACAATGAGAGTGAGTGATAAATCCTACTACAGTTATTACTGAAGAAAATGGAACACTAATATTCAGTGAAAACAGAAGAAAGACTAAATGGAAAGAATAGTTCTAAGAACTTCTTAACCCTGCTGACACTCAGAGAAACTCTATATGCACTCCAAGATTTGAGGAACAGCATAAACCTGATATATTGTTTCATGAAATCAAAGAAATTATAAAGTACATTCCTCAAAATAAATTACCATCCTTGCATGGAATAACAGCTGAAGCAATTCAAGCCTGCAGCCAGATTGAGTCAAATTGCTGAAAATAATTTGTACAGTAGCATGCACAAAAAGAAGAGCCTTGGAACACTTGCAAGAAGCCATAATAATGCCAAGCTGGAAGAAGAATGGTAATGAATGGGAGTGTGACACATACAGAGGTATTACCAGGTCACACTGGAAAAATATATGCACAAATGTTGAGCACAGAATAAGACCAATTGACAAACCACAATTGAGTAGAGCCCAGTTTGTATTCAGGAGAGGAAGGGGGTGTACTAATGTTTTGTTCACTTTGAGACAATTAAGTGAAAGAACAATCAAATCTGACAGTCAACTAAATATAGTATTTACAGATCTGAAGGCCTTCGATAGAGTGAATAGGAATAAACTTTGGTCAGTATTAGAAAACTGCAGAATATGGAGGGTAGTTTTTTGATAAATAGAGAGCGTTGTACCATACATGGAAAAGTGTAATAAGAAAAGTGACATAGTCATTAATTTATTTGATATTATCACAGGAGTTCAACCAGGCTGTGTGATGTCACCACACTTCTTCAACATAGGAGTAAGTGGGGCTTCAAATCTGAGAAATTTCTCTTAAAAGAATAATGAAATAAACACTGAATAGAAATTGTCCTGCAAGATCACATTGCACAAAGGAAGCTTGTTACTCCTATTAGAAGGAAGCAGTGCACTTTTTTTTGAGTGTATTATGAGAGGAGGAAAGCTGGAATATAATGTGACAGCAGGAACGAAAAAAAGAGAGGACAACAAAGAGAGAAAATAGTGGACAGTTTAATATGAAAACAGTGTGTTTACGATTTGATTATCATTTTCTTTTTTGCTCATTGCTTCTTGTGGAGCATAGAGTCACCGCTGCACCTGGTCCCAATACAGGACGCCTGCACTAAGTATTCACATGCTCATGCAGTGATGGCTTATGTAACAATTTGCTTCACATGATGATGTTGCCAGCCTCATGCACAAACCTCATGTTAAATCACCTTGTACAACATACCTGAGGGAGCTGTGGTTATGTTCTTTCTTTGTCTCATAAGAGACCACTACAAAGGGCTGCATATAGCATGGAACATTTTTGTTTCTTTCTTTTTGTTTAAACTTTGATAATATAAACAGACTCAAAACTAAACAGCGAGAATCATAATGGAAGGCATAAGGAGAAGTAAAGCAAACACGTCTATTATATTATGCAAATGTGCATATTTCTTTTTTCCTTTTCTTTCATGATCCCCTTCTAGTTTTTAAAAATAATTTTTTTGATTTTTCTGCTGTTTTAAAATTCTTTCCACATTACCTAATCATCTGAATTATTTTAAAAAATTGTATTTATATAAATGGCACAACAAATACATGTGAGCACACATTTTACAGATGAAATCATTAACAGTGAATATCTCATTATAGCAGGGCTTTGCTGTTGGAAGTTGAGAAATACTTTCCAAGAGACAGATTTACAATAATTAAAACTAAGGCACATATGAGATACCACCCTGAGATGGAACCCTCCAGGAAAAAATACTGAAAAGGGAATTTCAGGAAAAACAGGCAGCAAAACTACAGAAAGTGATATAGACTAGAGTAGATAGGGCTGGCTCATACTTGATAGACGCACATGTTGAAAAGTTTGTTTAGTGTTTGGAGTGAGTTGAGCTGGCTCATACTTGATAGATGCACATGTTGAAAAGTTTGTTTAGTGTTTGTAGTGAGTTGAGCTGGCTCATACTTGATAGACGCACATGTTGAAAAGTTTGTTTAGTTTTTGGAGTGAGTTGAGCTGGCTCATACATAATAGAACCACATGTTGAAAAGTTTGTTTAGTGTTTGGAGTGAGTTGGGCTGGCTCTTACTTGATAGAACCACTTGGTGAAAGTTTGTTTGGAGTGAGTTGGGCTGGCTCATACTTGATAGAACAACATGGTGAAAGTTTGTTTAGTGTTTATAGTGAGTTGGGCTGACTCATACTTGATAGAACCACATGGTGAAAGTTTGTTTAGTGTTTAGAGTGAGTTGGGCTGGCTCATACTTGAGAGAACCACATGGTGAAAGTTTGTTTAGGCGTTTAGAGTGAGTTGGGCTAGCTTATACTTGATAGAACCAAATGTTGAAAGTATGTTTGAAGTGAGTTGGGCTGGCTTATTGCTTGATAGAACCACATGCTGAAAGTTTGTTTAGTGTTTGGAGTGAGTTGGGCTGGCTCATACTTGATAGAACCACATGTTGATAGTTAGTTTAGTGTTTAGAGTGAGTTGGGCTGGCTCATACTTAATAGAACCATATGTTGAAAGTTTGTTTAGAGTGAGTTGGGCTGGCTCATACTTGATAGAACCACATGTTGAAAGTTTGTTTGGAGTGAATTGGGCTGGCTCATACTTGATAGAACTACATGTTGAAAGTATGTTTGAAGTGAGTTGGGCTGGCTCATACTTGATAGACGCACATGTTGAAAGTTTGTTTAATGTGTGGAGTGAGTTGGGCTGGCTCATACTTGATAGATGCACATGTTGAAAGTTTGTTTAATGTTTGGAGTGAGTTGAGCTGGTTCATACTTGGTAAATGCACATGTTAAAAAGTTTGTTTAGTGTTCTACTTTGCAAATGGAACTTGGAGGAGACGCAAAGTGAGAGCTGATATATTTCATGCAGTAGGCTTTTTTTCTCCTCTCACTTCTCAGCATGCCAAGCTTACCCACTACAGGTTGCTGCTGACTGACATGCTGGATGCCTACTATAGCATCATACACTCGCTTAACAATCCGGAGGTAAGGATTATTTCAAGCTGTTGGATTGGATGAAGAAGAAAACAGTCTTAGGCTCTAATGCATGGTTTCGTAGCCTTTGTTTTTGTTCTGTGGACCCCTATATTTCTATGTGGAATCTTCTATTATCCAGGCCATGTACCCCTACTTAGAAGATAATGCATTAAGGAATAATTTAAAATGTTAAATTTTAGGTTATGTATATGGATCCCTAGAATCCATTCACAGACCCCCAAATGGTCTGTGGATCACAGGTTAAGAAACCCTGCTGTAATCTGAGTCATGTTTTTACTCTTGTGCTATTGACACAGGTGTTGAGTGGTAAACAATTCACAAGTTTCCAGTTAAGAGAAAGCCATGTATGTAATACTGTATGCTTCTGTGGCTTTTTTCAACTTCCTGCATCCAAAAAAATGCTGTATAAATTATTTGATGACATTTTACATGTGTTTGAAAAGTGTGTTTGTTAAATGAGGTTTAAAGAAAAATAGATTTACTTGTAACATTTCAGTGAAATTGAGGTTGCTGTTATCTTGAGCTGCTTTGCTTCTCACTTTATTGCAGCCAATACCAAATTGAAGACTCTTTGGTATTATTTACACTGTAGATGTAGGCTTTTCCTGTGGCTTTTCTGTCATTCTGAATCGTGCTGAGTTGAAGTCTTGAGCTCCAGTTTCTTCAGCTTGGCTTGCATTTAAAGGATCATCACATCTGATCCCAAGCTAGGAGTATGAAGTGTATGGCATGCTGTGCATTCCCTGCCATCCAAGGGAGCTCTCCAACTATGCAGAGCAAAAATACTGTGCTCTGGTTCTGGGCTGTCCCAAGGAATTGTCATGTCCTACACAGAGCCACTTCTCAGCTCCCCCTTCCTATCATTGAGTCCATAGTGAGATCCTCCTGCATGCAGCCTACCAGGTAAAAGCCAGAGTTACGTCTGGGGCTCAAGTGACTCCTCCAAGCTTAGTGTGCAATGCTGGGTTCTCTACAAGTTTCACCACAGGGGGGATCCCTGGAAGTGTGTGGATGATTTCATGTCAGTGAGGGTCTAACTAGCCTCACAGACAGAGGTTCACTTCCACATATATCTACTATAGCATTGTGCTTAGCTGGTCATATAAGGATGACGCTAGATATGCCTCTATGCATAAATTGAGGTTTAGGGAAGAATAGACTTATTGTGACAACTTGCCCAATCTTCTCTTCATTTTTTTTATTATTTACGGACATCGTTTTTTTTTTTTTTTCATCCTCAATGCATGATCGCAAAGTCCCGGGAATTGTCACTGGCGGAAATTCTCCTAGCATTCAGTATTTCCTCCTCGCTATTTTTAGATACGACGTCATTGTTGACCAATGACCTCGGTAGCTAGGAACCTGTTTTAATTTAAGACTGCTTAAGCTGATAAAACCAGTTTATGCCACTTTAGGAAGACCCCACGTGACTTTTAACGCTATTGATTGGAGCGTTTATTTGACGCTAATGTCACATGATGCACGCTATGGATCACGTGTCCAAGCGGAAATGTCCCGCTAAAAGTGCGCCAAACACGGGCAATCTTCACTTGCCCGGAACCCTTGAGACAGCTAGGTCTAACCCAATTATCGGCGAATTCTCGCATTAAAAGCACTGAAGCCACGTGTCTAATTGCGGGTTAGCGTCCATCTTTGAGTAGTCTATGGTGGAGCCTTGCACGACAGTCCAATCTCAGCGCAGAATACGGAGTCGAGCACAGAGAAGGCAAATCCGAACCATTCAAGACCTACCGGGGCAACGTCAGGAGACCAGAGAACTAACCACACTTCACTATCAGCCGGGGGCTGAAAAGCTAAGTCCACGACAAAGGAAACTCACCTAATCAATGCCACAAAGTTTAGTCATCCATGATGAAAAACACGTGAATTGTGAGACACATAATACATACAGCAGACACTAATTCCATCGACAATACTATCATTCACCATCTATTCACTTTATTGCAATAAACCAATTGGGTGTATATACTGTACCCCACGCTTTGTTCCTTCCATTAGATGTTGAATATTGTCTATGTTTATCTTCCTTTATAAGGGAAGGGGGGCTCGTAAAATATAATATAATTTAAAGAATAATAATAATAGATAACTGAGAAGGGGACGACGGTAGCGAGAGACCAAATATCTCCTTACAATCTTTTCCAGACCTGTCGAGTTAGGAGAATTTACCCTCTTCGTCACCCTTCGGAAGTGGGAAAACCCAGCAGGGATTCCTTGAGCCAAATCTTCCACATCAGATCTATTATTTCCTCTAAATAATTCTCTTATCCTTTAAACGCTACGTGACACTGGTGTCTCGGTCCGGGATTTGAACTTATGTATTTTATCATACCTCTGGGATAGTATCATCCATTCAGTCATTACAGTATACCATTTTAACACATGTATTTTCACACAGTGAGCTCTAGAAAGACAGAAAACATTTTTTCTAGAAATTCAGGCATTGATTGGTGAATCCCTTTATATATGTTGTGTTTAATTAAGTTAGTTCTTGATTTTGTATTTCATTGAATTACAGACCTTAAGTCTCCATAACTGTAGTAATTTCATTCTACAGCAGTCGGATAAATAATTAGTATTTACTTGTTGCTAGAAATACTATTGGAAGGTAGCACTAGCTTACTCAGTGTGGACTTTAACTGCAAAAGATGGCTGAAATAGTTAAGCTTAAGGCAGCACTAGGGGAGGCCGGTCGAGATCTAGGTTATAGTGGGGTGGACCTTGCAAATTATGTCAGTGTCGAGACTGATAAGTATTACGCTCGAGAAACAGCGAAAGCTGAAAGAGAAGAGCGAATAAAGTTAGCAGAAATAGATGAGAGGATAAAAGCTGTAGACGCTAGAGAAAGAAGCGAGAGAGATGAACGCGAGCATGCATTGAAGATGAAGCAGTTAGAGATGCAGGGACAAGCTCAAAGAGTTGAACCAGTAGCCGGTGCGACCGCATCTACCTCCTCAGGCAACCTATCGCCACGGTCAGATGATATGCCTTCCTTGCACGCAGGGGGCACCGGACCTTTGCCATCCTCACTCATGTCAACTTTGGGACCTTTGACGTTTCCATTTGAAGCTTTCTCGGAACAAGCCGACTCGATCGATAGGTATCTCGACAAATTTGAGAAGTTTGCCACCACGTTTGGTTTGGAGAAGAGCAAATGGAACCTGAAACTGTCGCAAGGGCTTAGAGGAACTGCTTATGACGTGTATAGCAAGCTTCCTCCAGGTTTACAGGATGACTACGACTCTTTGAAAAAGGCACTATTGGTTCGTTATGAGCTACATGCTGACGCCTATAGGAAGAGGTTCCGTAACTCTAGGAGGGAAGTCGGAGAGAACTTTGCTCAGTTTGCTGCGAGACTGGATTCCTACGTGGAGAAGTGGGGTGCCCTAGGGAATTTTACTCATGATTGGGAAGGCCTGAAGGAAATGGTCATGATCGAACAACTGAAGGACACCATGACTTCCGACATGAGAAGATTCCTGACAGAGAATGGGGCCAGCACTTTAGAATCCATAGTCCAGTTAGCGGAACGATATCAGGCAGCACTATCAGAGAATCCACCACCCAGACGGAAACAACCAGATTACGTACCTAGACAGACAGCTCAGTCACACATGGACCCCCAAGTGAAACCACCGTATACTAACTGCAAAAAGCATGACAAGCCAGACTACAAGACTACTCAGAGATCTAATTTCCAGCAGCAGAGGCAAGGGGAAAAATGGTGTAAGCACTGTAGAACCATCACCCACAATACGCAGGAGTGCAACCGGAAAAACCCACCTCATCATGCTGCCTGCTTACGTAAAAGTGCCGCAAGGGGAAATGGACCGGAAGAACCTCTGGACAAACCCCGACATCCCCCGGTCGTTGAGACAGTCCTCGTAAATGACCAAGAGGTGACCTGCCTTTATGATACAGGCCTTGCATTCGACGCAGTTGTCTGTGCATCCCTAGTCAAGCCTGACCAGATGACAGAAGACACTATAGAAATACAAGGACCTACTAAAAGTGCAGCACCTATGCGTTTGGCCATAGCCAAGATTAAGGTCAAATCAAAATATGTGACTGGGGAAATCCGTGCAGCGATCTTGGACGACCCTATTTATCCCTTGATCTTAGGGTGTAGGTATGTGTTCTTGGGAGAACCCATTCACCCTCTGGTTGTGGCGGCTGTCACCACTAGAGGACAGGCCAAACGGAATACGGAGTTGGAATCCCCACCCAACATCCTTCCTGAGGAATTAAAAAAGGCACAAACGGAGGATCAATCTCTAGCACCCTGCTACAAAAAACTACCGAGAGCGCACACTCCTCTCCAAAAGGGAGACTTCTACAAGAAAAATGGGCTGTTGCATCGGAAAGCAGGAAATGGAGGACAGGAACATGGGCAACTTGTGGTTCCATCAGCATACCGAGCCCAGGTCCTAGAAATGGGCCATGCCCTTCCGTTTAGTGGCCACATGGGCATAAGTGCCACGATTCAGCGTATTTCATGTCATTATTATTGGCCAGGTATCAACGCCGATATCCAGAGATATGTGAAATCATGCCCGCAGTGCCAGAGGACAGCGCCGAAACACTGGACGGCCCCAGCCACTCTGGGAGAAATGCCAATCTTGGGCACACCCTTCGAACGAGTAGCGGTGGATATTGTGGGTCCACTTACTCGTAGCAAAAAGAGAAACAGTTATATACTCACGTTAGTGGATTGTTGCTCCATGTGGGCAGAGGCAATTGCTATGCCCGCCTGTGATTCTAAGCATGTTGCTGAGGCTCTGCTCACCATATTTACTCGGCTAGGGTTTCCGTCACAGATCCTGACAGATAATGGTTCCCAATTCCGAGGAAAACTCACCGAGGAAGTGTTTAGGATATTTCAGGCCCGACATATCCACACCTCTCCCTACCACCCCCAGGCAAATGGCCAGGTGGAGCGGTTTAACGGGACCCTTATTTCCATCCTTCGGAAACTTGCGCAGGAAAAACCAGAGAGCTGGGATCAATACTTACCCGCAGCACTATTTGCTTACCGCGAAGTACCCCACAATTCTACTGGGATGCCTCCTGCCACATTGCTGTTTGGTAGACCTATAAAAGGACCTTTAGAGGCACTGTTACGTACTTGGACAGATGATAAAGCTGATGAGACGGTCACCTCTGCATCCCAATACGTGAAGGAGTTGACCCAACGCCTTAAAACAGGATGGGAACTGGCAAAGGAAAATGTACGCCGTGCCCGTCGTAAACATGCGCGTTACTACAACCGCACTGCGAAGGATAGGGAGCTAGAAGTAGGAGAACAGGTATTATTACTCCTGCCCAGTAGCAATAATAAATTGCAAATCGGGTGGAGAGGTCCATATAAAATTGTTGAGAAAATGTCGCGCACCAATTACAAGATTGCCATAAAGGGGAAGCAGAAAATTTACCACATAAACCTGCTGAAGCGATATTATGAAAGACCAGGTGCAGAACCAGCACATTTCCTGACACTGGCTATTGCGACGGAAACTGAGGCAGAACCCCTGACCTCCTGTGAATACCCTCTTCGTCAGTGCGAAACTCATCAAGATGTTCAGATTAGTTCAACTTTAACGGAGGATCAGCAGGCACGGGTTCAACAGTTGTTGAGAAAACACACTAGTACACTCACGGATAAACCTGGCATGACCAACCTGATAGAATTTGATATGAAGCTAACAGACCTCGCCCCGGTACGAGTTAAGAACTATCCTGTTCCTTATGCTAAAGCAAAGGCATTGAGTGAGGAAATCGAGTACCTGCTTAAGGAAAATATTATCTCAAAATCAGAGTCGCCTTATAGTGCGAGTGTAGTGTTGCTTAGAAAATCCACAGGAGAACATCGCCTCTGCATAGACTACCGAAGGCTCAACGCTGTAACGGAATTTCAAGCGGAGCCCTTACCGGATCAGAATCAGCTTTTCACCAAGCTGAGTAGAGCACGATACTTTTCGAAGATAGACCTTAGCAAAGGGTACTACCAGATCCCGGTAAAAGAGGAAATTCGACATATGTTAGCATTTAGTACTTCTGAAGGCCATTACGAGTTTAATGTATTGCCATTTGGGCTAAGCAATGCCCCAAGCGTCTTTACTCGTATGATGAGGAAGCTACTGGAACCCCTGAACCACCCTGGGATAAGTAATTTCATGGACGACATACTTATTGCCACGAACACCTTTGAGGAGCACCTGGACGCAGTTTCCCTACTCTTCGAAAGACTTAGAGAAACAGGACTCGCCGCTCGCCCTACAAAATGTCAAATTGCCTGCGAGCAACTAGAATTCCTGGGACACACTATCTCGCATGGATGCATGTTCCCAGATGCGCGTAATATTGAGAAGTTACAGCGGGCCCCACGACCCCAGACTAAAAAGGAGGTAAGGTCATTTGTGTCTCTATGTGGCTTCTACCAGAGATATATTAAAGATTTTAATACCCTGAGTGCGCCATTGACCGCATTAACCAAGAATGGGAACCCGGACAAAGTAACCTGGACAGCGGAGTGCGAAAATGCCTACACGCTGCTGAAGGAGAAACTCACAGCTAGGCCAATTCTGCGACTGCCTGACTTAACTCTGAACTTTACGCTGCGAACAGATGCTAGCAATATAGGGATAGGAGCCACTCTCCTGCAGCCTAGTGATAGACCTTCTGCAACTCTATTCCCCATCGCATATGCTAGTAGGAAATTGAACCCTGCTGAACAGAACTACTCTACCATCGAACGAGAATGTCTGTCGCTAATATGGGCTGTGCAGAAGTTTCAACCATATTTATACGGGAAAAAGTTCACGGTGCAGTGTGATCACCAACCGTTGATATTTCTTGCAGCGTCGAAGAACCTTAATGCCCGGCTTATGAGATGGTCACTCCTGTTGCAGCCATATTCCTTTCACATAGAATACATACCTGGGAAGAACAACGTAGGGGCAGATTTTTTGAGCAGACATCCGGACGCAACCGAGGAGATATGAGAAACTGGAAAAGAAGAGGAAGACAGGACAAGAGGAGTTGGACGGAACGTCAAACTTGAGGAGGGGCTTGTGTGACAACTTGCCCAATCTTCTCTTCATTTTTTTTATTATTATTTACGGACATCGTTTTTTTTTCTCATCCTCAATGCATGATCGCAAAGTCCCGGGAATTGTCACTGGCGGAAATTCTCCTAGCATTCAGTATTTCCTCCTCGCTATTTTTAGATACGACGTCATTGTTGACCAATGACCTCGGTAGCTAGGAACCTGTTTTAATTTAAGACTGCTTAAGCTGATAAAACCAGTTTATGCCACTTTAGGAAGACCCCACGTGACTTTTAACGCTATTGATTGGAGCGTTTATTTGACGCTAATGTCACATGATGCACGCTATGGATCACGTGTCCAAGCGGAAATGTCCCGCTAAAAGTGCGCCAAACACGGGCAATCTTCACTTGCCCGGAACCCTTGAGACAGCTAGGTCTAACCCAATTATCGGCGAATTCTCGCATTAAAAGCACTGAAGCCACGTGTCTAATTGCGGGTTAGCGTCCATCTTTGAGTAGTCTATGGTGGAGCCTTGCACGACAGTCCAATCTCAGCGCAGAATACGGAGTCGAGCACAGAGAAGGCAAATCCGAACCATTCAAGACCTACCGGGGCAACGTCAGGAGACCAGAGAACTAACCACACTTCACTATCAGCCGGGGGCTGAAAAGCTAAGTCCACGACAAAGGAAACTCACCTAATCAATGCCACAAAGTTTAGTCATCCATGATGAAAAACACGTGAATTGTGAGACACATAATACATACAGCAGACACTAATTCCATCGACAATACTATCATTCACCATCTATTCACTTTATTGCAATAAACCAATTGGGTGTATATACTGTACCCCACGCTTTGTTCCTTCCATTAGATGTTGAATATTGTCTATGTTTATCTTCCTTTATAAGGGAAGGGGGGCTCGTAAAATATAATATAATTTAAAGAATAATAATAATAGATAACTGAGAAGGGGACGACGGTAGCGAGAGACCAAATATCTCCTTACAATCTTTTCCAGACCTGTCGAGTTAGGAGAATTTACCCTCTTCGTCACCCTTCGGAAGTGGGAAAACCCAGCAGGGATTCCTTGAGCCAAATCTTCCACATCAGATCTATTATTTCCTCTAAATAATTCTCTTATCCTTTAAACGCTACGTGACACTTATGCACAATGAGTTTTAGGGAAAATAGATTTACGTGTAATATTTCAGTGAAATTTGATAAATTTATTTTTTTTTATATAAAAAAAATATTAATTTTATTTCTTTCTCATGTTAAAAAAGGATAAGATGGTAAGGAATACAAGATGTTAGACATCTTTAAAAATTTTCATAACTAGTAAAATATATAATAATTTTTAATGAAACAAATTTGTTTTTCACACTTCTTAATACTTTGAGCCTAATGCTAAAATTTTACCAAAACCGTTCTCCCCGAAGTTCCTGGCCATTACTGTTACAAAACAGCTTCTGTTGGAACATACTTAACATTTCACCACCTGGGACAGGTAAATTACAGTTACATTACACATCGCAAAACAGGAAAGAAAATGGACTCCAGCAATCACATCTCTGCAACAAATCACATTGCATTTTCATTGTATTTGATTGCTCGTGTCACGCCCAATGTCCACAGAGTGGTCTCACATTTTGTTTGCCTCTGAATATAACAAACATCTTCTGAAACATTTGAATATTTACTAGTCACTGTTCTGCAAATTGTGCTTAAGTTGCTGGTCATATTGATAAAAATTTAGGGAAAATCCATCAAGATAAAGGGAAAGTCTACCACTATGCTTTTGAGAGATTACGGGATCAAAGGAAATAGGAACTCTGAATGCCTAGTGTTCAGAGAGTGGTCTCACACTTTATTGTTCCTCTGAAAACCACAATTATCAAAGCGTATGAATATTTACTAGTCACTTTTCTGCAAATCGCAATAAAGTTGCTGCTCACAGTGATAAATATTTAGGGAAAATTCATCGAGGTAAAAGGAAAGTCTCTGCAGGTGTAGACAAACTTTATGATTTAGAGGATGCCAGAAATATGTTATTAGATACTGACAGTAGTGAGAGTTTGTTGGGCCATGATGAAATTAGACCAGAAATTTGTATATCTCTTTTAGGCATCTTCACTGTTCCATAAGCACACACATTTATTGTGCTACACTGAATGAGTTCCACTAATTTTCCTTTCAAGATATAACAAACAGCTTCTGAAACAAATATTTCACTGATTTGTTTCCAAGAAAGAACAAACTATTTCTGAACCAGATAACTATTAATCGATTCATGCATTACCATTTAGCTCCCTGTTGGGTTCTAAGCATTGCCCTGCAGTCTGTGAGGAGTTAATGTGATTGGATTTGCAACAGGCCCCAGTTCTTTTCTCATCGCTTTATTTTCACTACTTCTAGTAGGGATTACAGGTAATCCTTCCCCATGTTTCTTCTCCTTCTATTATTTACGTTTTTCAGAGTGAGATCACGATGGAGTTTTATTTCATCTGCTTTATGTTTCTTCTTTATGGAGTTTAGAGTTGATGTGTAGGGAATTGGTGCAGTGTTATTCTAGAAGAAAGGTTATAGAGCCTAGATCAGATTTGCACCAGTGGTAGCTTTTTTCAAGATAGGGCATGCAGCTAGACGCATTTTTTGGGATTTTAAGAATATATTTAGGCCATTTTTGCTTCATTAGACAGTAGAGGGCAGAGCTTAATCCTGTTTCTTTGTCTAAAGGGGTTAGCAGTACCGGTTGCATCAGAATTGTTTACGATGATTGATTGGCCGAGAGCTAACGGCATTTGAAATCATTGGGTAGAATCAAAGCCACGCATATGACGTCACGAGGTCAGCGTGCTGATCTAAGAGGATAAATAGGCCCGTAATTTAATTCTCGTTCTCTCTAATGTAATTGCCAGCCGCGTGCCTGAGTCAAAATTGTTGATTGCCTTTCAGTGGGAAAATTCGAGTTTTGGTAAGCATGATTTTTTTTGCGTGGTACTTTATTTAATTTTTCTAGTCCTAGGCCGATCAGTTAAGTTTCTTTGGGCAGTTTAAGTTTAATGTTAATTCTTAACGCCAGAGCCATCAAATACTATCTTAGTGATAGACTTGAGAAACTTAAGAGGTTCATAATAATTCCTTATTGAAGGACTAGCGGTATTTAATGATGCTAGCTATTTATATAGTTACACATCTAGATGTGGATGGGAGTAAAGAGGTGGAATTGGTAAGCACGTGGGTGCATTGGTTATTGAATATTTATTCGAGACGATGTTCAGAGGGAGTAGGAGGAGTGAAGCAAGTGGGTGCTATCATTTAATGAATATTTAGGCAGGAGCACGTGGTTGGGCATTGGTTGCTCTGTGTAGTCAGAAGACGGGAGAAGTAATTTTAAAGGGAATTATTTTGTATTACATTTTATGATGATCTATTTTTACTGAACAGGAATCTGATTCCTATAGATATTTTATTTTGTGTTAATCATTGCTGAATGTAGGGTCAGCGTAGAAGTGGGCCAGAGTCTTGTTGGACAGGTAGATTGATCTTCAGTGTAAAAACTGTTGTTGTTCAGGGGTACTCATGCAGAACAAAGAAGATCTGGGTCAGCCAATGTTTATTTTGGACTCGGGTAGAGAGAAGAGAAGGGAGTCGAGTGGTGGGAAGCTGACTTTTAGCATAAATATTTTGTAGTTGCTGGAGTGGGAATAGACAGGGGTGTTATAAAGTCAGGGAGTTATTTGTTGTAGAGAAATAGATTATTGATGTGGTGTTCAGCTGTTGCATTTTTTTCTGTCTAAACAGCAGGTACCGGCTTTGTGGGAAAGAGAGAGCGGAATTTTGATACCACAAAATTTCCCCCACGGCAAAGTTGTGGCATTCGCAGAAATGCAAAGTTTTGCGTTAATTTCCAGAGGTGGAAGAAGAGAAAAAAATACGTTTTCCCAAGGCAGGGAAGACATTCTCCAGTTGAAAGGGATTTTGGTGGAAAAATCCGGAGCTCTGATGCTCAATCTTCTTACACACGCAAATCGGCAGGTTGCTAGCGTGGTTGTAATTTATTTCGCTTTGTCCCGGCCATAATAACGCCGAAGGCCTGAACCCAGAGGAGGGAGCGGGCAGGTAACTCAAGTGTTTAACCTTAGTCATCAATTTTCAAAATTGTGGAGAGAGATAGGCAGAACTGATACAGTTTTGTTCCAAGTATAGCAGATAGACAGAACTGAGCGCAAAGTTTAATGAAAAGCATAGCAGAGGTCAGCTGCTGAAGTTTTAGACGAGTTAGTGGTGTAGCAGTGTTTAGGAGATTTCAGGATAGGCTGTGTAGAAACAAAGTCTGTGCAGAGATTGTGTAGACATTTCGTCATAGTTCCAGCTGACTGGGTACTTAAAGTCAACATTAGAAGTTAGAACAGCTAATTTGGAGTGGAGGCTTGACATCTGAGACCCCACCAAGTGCAGTGTGGTTTATTTAATTTAATCTTACCGTCTTTCTCCATACAGGTGAAACTTGTGGGCGAAGGGTTGGGTTTGATGATACATCATTTGTAATTTTTCCTGAATTTGTTTTTCTAGGAGTGCTTACACTGCATTTTTTTATGTATTTGACATGTATTTGAGTTTTGTTTATACAAGGTGTAAATAAAACTTGTACATTATAGCTGGAATCAGTCATTTCAATTACGTACGGTAGCTATCTGTTGTCTGTATCATGGTGTATGTAAATCTTGATTGAACCTTATCCTCTTAGGGTAGTTAGAGGTGGTCGAGGCCATAGCAACTTATACGTCCAGAGTGGCGAGGAAGAGTCAACTTCGGTTCTCAACCTCGGAGCCAATGGTCTCAACTTTCACATTTGCACTGTCATTTTTCATCTGAATCTATCTTTTCAGTCTTTCTTCCCACTAGGGTCTTGTCACTATACGTAGACAGTCTCTAGTCCTAAAACCATTTCGTGACACAGTCATGCATCTTTATAACCTTGTTATGGGAATCTAAGGAAGATGTGAACTTCCACTGAGCGGGACTGTGGGAATTAGGGATAGCTGATCATGCTGCTACAGTGGGATCTCGGGTTTGAGGGGTTAAGAACAATTATTTGTGGCAGTCGCTTTGTCATTTTCACGTGTGTGTGTGTGTTGACACAGATACCGAGATCTATTTACCTCTGATACTGAACTCGCTAAACTCAGTGTTCAGGACGATGATCGAATTAGTGGTGTATTTTTTTTAAAACACGTACTTCGGGTTATATACCTTTGATATAACTACAGGTCATAGAGTTTCCTTTACTCAGCATGTGAGCATATCTTAGGCTTATAATTGATACTTCTTACTTTTCATAGTGGTGTTTGTTTTCAATACAATTTTCATAAGGTTTAATGTCATAGATGACATTAAATGATTTCAGTCTCAAAAACTCAGATCAGCAATTGAAAAAAGAGAAACAAACAATGTTTGAAACACAGAACGGTAACGTAATGAACAACAGCTTCCAATGTGGTTCTTGTCTTTATTCATTCAAAAGCAACAGGGTTGTGTACTGAAAAGTTCTTTTGTGGTTTTTGTAGCTTTATTCATACAAGAGTTGTGTTCTTCATTTATTATTGACGATCTTCAATATGAGCGATGGTAATAGCAATGATGTATGTTTAGTTTTGTCATCTAGAGGGAACCCAATGTTCAGTCCCATAAGTCTTTCTTGCTAGTCAGAACGGTTGGCAGAAATCAACTGACTACATTTTGTCAAGCAAATGCATATCATTTTACTGGTTTCACCTTTCATTATTGGAGACGACGTGAGCAATAATTTATAATTGTTTCTTGTAGGAATCATAAAGTGATTGCCAAAAAAATACTGATTCTTGAACCCTTCCCGAACCTGTCTGTTACTCTGTTAATGGTTCATGGTCAGTCTTCTTCTTCGATCCTTAACCACCGACCGTCAAAGCAGTCAGTGGCCATCACGCCTAGTGGCGTCTTGTAGGGCAACAACAAATTGATTCCACTTTGCACGGTCGGTGGCCATCCTTCGTACAGTGCCCCAACTCTGGTTCATTCTTTGCATCTCAGCCTCCACAGTCCTCCGCCAAGTTGTTTTTGGTCGGCCTCTCTTTCGCTTTCCTTCAGGGGTCCAAAGCATAGCTGTTCTTGTGATGGCATCGGGGTCTCTTCTGAGGACATGACCAACCCAGCTCCAGCGTCTGCCAGCTATGATGGTATGCATGTCCTCTTGCTTGCTACGAGTAAGCAGATCTTGGTTAGTGATGGTATTCGGCCAAAAGATTCGGTGAATTTTTCTTAGGCATGTTGTGTGAAAAGAGGAAAATTTTGACATTTCCTTCTCTGTGACTCTCCAGCATTCCGCACCATAGAGAAGCACAGAAAGCACGCAACTCTGGTATAATCTTAATTTTGTGCTTGTGCTGTATTGGGAGGACTTCCAGATGTTATTTAGGCTAAAGAAGGCTGTTCTTGCCTTATTCATTCTGATGTTGATGTCTTTGCCTGCCCCACCGTCTGGTGTTACTATGCTTCCTAGGTATGTGAAGGTATCTGTCTGTACCAGTTGCTGATTCCTTACTGATATGGGCTCAGGGTTGCTCACATTGAGCGTCATGACCTCAGACTTCTTTAAATTGATGTTCAAGCCCACCTGCTGGCTAAATTTATTAAGTCTATCCGTTTTTTCCTGGATGTGTTGATGTGAATGTGCCAGCAGTGCAATGTCATCTGCATATTCCAGTCTACAAATGCTCCAACCAAGTTTACACTTGTTCTATTTACCTATGGCGTAGTTCGTTTTTTAGCTTAGGAAATATACTCTCTTAATTCTGTATGATTTTGCCGAAAAATCAAGTTGGAGTAACCTTATGTCTGCATGATAAGGTCAGTAGGCTGATGTTGAAGATGATTAAGGTGCTAACAATAGGCCATCTTCCATATGAGATTGTCGGTGGGTTCTTCGCAGTTGGATGACCTTCTTCCACGTCTACAGTTGATGTATCTCTTCTCTAGACTAATATTTTTCAGTTCTACTTATAAATGCATCATTTGCTTACATTTCTGACCGTTGCATGCGCGTTTGATAGTAACAGCAGTTGCTATTTGTAAGCTAACCACCTTTTGTGGCAAAGTGTATCGAAATTACTACTCAGTATATTAATATGCTACGACATATCCTTCAGTTTGAAATAAAACACAGAAAAGGATCTTCCAGCATCACTTTCTTTTAATAATTGATCATTGTAATAAGATGCTGAGTTAGTAGGTCAAAAGCTTTTTTTGCTATAAAAAATGTGAAATGTCTGCAGATTTGTCATGCTGACAAATAAAGAAAATAAAGATTATTTCAAAACAACAAAATACTAGCTTTAAACAATAGAAATATTTATAACTTCTTGCTTTATTTGCAAGAAATAAGTATTATTTAAATTACTACATTTGAAAAAAGACATAATTATGTTAAAATAAAGCACTTTATTGAATGTCAGCTATCACTTGTCAACAAGCCACAGACACCAGCTCTTGGTATTTCAGGATAATCAATGGCCTGCTCTCAGTGCCTTGAAGGACATAAAAAGTTAAGAAGCTGCATCCAACTTAATTATATTTGTGTTTCAGTAATTATGCTTTGGTCAGTTCACTTTTTTTGTAAACATCTCTTAGAGAATATAATAATGTCTTTAGCTGTCTGTGAGAAAGTCTGATAGTGAGAAATAGCAAAGAAAGTCTTGATAAAAAAAAGAAAATTTTTTTTTTTTGGGTATGGGTATATATATATATATATATATATATATATATATATATATATATATATATATATATATATATATATATATATATATATATATATATATATATATATATATATATATATATATATATATATATATATATATATATATATATATATATATATATTTGTTTGTTGGTGCTATCTAGCACAAATTAAAGTCAAAGTAAGTTCACATTGTAGTTAAGACTAATGGAAGCTTTTTTTTTCTTTTTTTTAAATACAGTAAACTAATGAGTCGCTTAATCCATACGTGCTTGTGCCATATTTTACCTTTGTTTTATTATAGTTGATTCACTTGTACATTTTTATCTGTTTATCTTTTCTTTTTTAAAACAGATCATTTTGCTGGAGAACCGTCTTAATTCCCTAGTAAAGATGTTTAAGGCTCCACTTAAAAGGATGAACTGGTACTCTCTGTCTATCCCTGACTTTGTTTCCAAGTTCACATTGGTGGGTTCTGCTGTCTCTCTTATTTGTTTGTTTTGATAGCCTCTGAATGGATTATCTCTGAGTTGATTATCTTTATGGACTGGTTTTAGATAAGCGTGAATTGGAAAGGGTGAATTCAGTCAACCAAAAACACCATCAAACATCGAAGCAGGAACAACTTACAACCAACCTGCAAGTCTGAAAACCAGCATCCAATTACCTCATTCACATCACTTAACTTTCCTATCCACAAACCGAACCTTTTACAATTCACACTTTTCTACAAACCAGGACCCAGAACTCAACAACATTGAGCATGCACAATAATAAACCCTGACTCATCGTTGCCTTAGTACTGTTTTATACCATCTCCAATTCTGTTTGTTTTGAGAAAAACGTGTTAAAAATTTTTTAGTTACTAGTTGAAAAGAAAAAATATCACATTAAAATGAAATTTTGCATGCTGATTCAAACTGTTAACTAAGATATTGTGTAGGATGATAGATTTAACTCTTTACTGTCGATTTATGACCTCAGGTAAATTTTTGCCAAAAGTGGATGGTATAAAGTAGTACTAAGGCAACATCATGATAACTTGGACCATGCTCTTGTGACACTATGAAAACATTTTATAGCTTCACTCGCAAACAGCTGATAGATATTAAAGCTCCCAGTGGACCATTAGCAGTTATATTCATTCTGACCTCAATCACCTTTTGACGTATGGGCATGTCAGCATAACTGGACAGTAGGTTGGTGATTGCCTTATTGATGTGGTAACATGTTTTGTTTGCTAATAATACTATTGTTACTAAACTAGTGCTGCTCCTGTTACCACCTCTACTACTTTTACATCTAACACCTGCACTATTATTATACCTATACTGCTAGTTTTACTCGTACAGCACCACCACAGTAACAGCAACCAACACCAAAATTACTACTACTGTTATTATGACCACCATCGTATCAGATATAAACTTGGCTGCTGATTTGTTCTCTATCTCTTTTCATGTAGAATCTTAATACTTTTAAAAGTATAGCAGTATCCATCCACCGAAGTGGTGAAAGAATAGAAGAAATTCTGGTTGAATTAGAAAACACCCACCTGTTTAAACAAAAGAGCTTTTTTGGAAGTTATCTGGCAAGCTGCAAGGTTAGTTCAAGATCATATAGCAATCTAACAATGTGCTTTCAGTGTGGATAATCCATAATCTGCGTGAATGCACGTGAGTGATGATATTAGTGATTACTGTAAAGCAAATCCTATTTCTGATATGTACCCTGATATATTTTGATGTTTTTGACAGTTTGCAGTGATACAATGTAAGTAATATACATAGATAAAACAGACAGGACTGAGTAAGTGAGATTCTAGTTCAGGAATATGTAACTTCACCAAAATAAACATAAAGATTAGAATTTTAATTTTGTTTTGGTGATAAGGCCTCTTGGATTAATTTTCCACTGGATACACATTTCGATTCCGGAACTTTTACTAGCAAGGAATTAAGCAGAGCTGAAATATTTATGTGTGAATGCCCAATGTTAAATAATTTTTTGTGTTAATTTTTTAATGTCTCTGTACTTTCCAAGATATAACAAACAATTATTACATCATATAACTCATTGCATTTCACAACAATCTTCAGCCAATTTCCTAAATTTTGATGCATATTACTTATGTCTGCTGAATTAATAAATATATGTCCACTGTCTGTTTTTATAAAATCAATTGTAGAAAAAAGTGCATCCTTTTTGGGGCCTGGGTAAAGCCTGGAATAGAAAGAGTTAACCGGGTTCCAAAATAGATGCATTTTATTTCTAGAAGTGATGTTTTAAAAACAGACAGTTTGCATATATTAATTCAATGGACATGTATATTATACAACAAATGTTTGGAAATTGGCTGAAGAACTTTGTGAAATGTAGTGAGTTTTTATATGATGTAAAAAAGTGTTTGTTGTGTCTTCTGAAGTGTAATAATGTTAAGAAATTGGTTTAACACATTAACTACCGCAAGCCGCTGTCGGCGGCTCACAAAATAATCATATTTGGACCGCAAGCCGCTCAGAGCGCCAATCTAATTTTAGTAATAAAACGAATGAAAAATGTACTGAAACACTCTCTGATCTGGTTCGAGATTTTAAGTTGTCACCGGAAAACAAATTCCCAAAGCATGGTTGTTGTAGAACACTGAAAAATTGATATTATGTTCATATTTTTCAGCGTTTTGAGTTAGTTACCAAATCGTGTAAAATTGTTTACCGTGGCAACTAGTGATAGGACTACAAAAAAATGCGTGTACATCTCATCTAATGGCTGAATAGGATAGAAACTTGTTTCAACAATTGACTGATAGATCTAGCGACGAGGACAAGAGTGAAAACGGTGTGCACATTGATTGAAATTGTGATTTTGATAGAGATGGGGCGCAAGCAGTTATAATTGTGAAAATATTGCAAGTCCTCGACCATCGGAGGGCCGTTAAATAGCAACAACCTCTATTAGAGTTACAACCGGTGTTTATTGTAATAGTACATTTGGTTATCTTTAAAATAACGTATAATCTTTTAGCACAATTGTTATCTGTAAAATTCATATTAAATAATAGTTTCAGTTGATAAGATTATAATCTATGACGGTGACTATATTGTTTGTAAACAAACTACTTAGCAACACTACATGTCGATAAAAATGCACAACAATTAAGCTAAAGTACACTACATTACTATAAGTTTGAAATACGTGGTCCACAGGAAATGTTGAATGATTTAACACATTAACTACCGCTAGCCGGTGGGACCAGCTTTTGAAATCCTATCATTTGGACCACGAGCCGCTCAGAGTGTCGATCTATCTTTAGTAATAAAACGAATGAAAAATGTACTGAAACACTTTCTGATCTGGTTCAAGATTTTATGTTGCCACCAGAAAACAAATTCCCAAAGCAAGGAGGTTGTAGAACACGGGAAAATTGATATTATGTTCATATTTTTCAGCGTTTTGGGTTAGTTACCAAATCGTGTAAAACTGTTTAGCGTGGCAACTAGTGATAGGACCAATGCTTGTACATCTCATCTATTGGCTGAACAGGATAGAAACTTGTTTCAACTATTGACTGATAGATCTAGTGATGAGGACAAGAGTGAAAACGGTGTGCACTTTGATTGAAATAGTGGTTTTGATAGAGATGGGGCGCAAGCAGTTATAATTGTGAAAATATTGCAAGTCCTTGGCCATCGGAGAGCCATTAAATAGCAACAACCTCTATTAGAGTTACAAATGGTACTTATTGTAATAGTACATTAATTTATCTTTAAAATGACGTGAAATTCATAAAAATCTGTAAACAATTACGAAAACTACAGCTTACTTTGTGCATACACCTACAGGATGAAAATGGGAAAAAAATTTAATTCGGCCACAGTGAGTTTTTCAATTCGGTAGTTAATGTGTTAAACCAGTTTTTATGGCCAGATATTTAAAAAAAATTTAGTTCAGTTTAGACTAACTAAAACTGCTCATAGGAATTACTGTAGTGTAACCTGGTGCACCATGAAGCTCATGAGCTAGAAAGAGTTACGATTGACTCAAATAATGTAACTATACATAACAGTTTCTGGTAGGTCCGTGTATGTTTGCATAACAGCTTCCAGTACGTCCATGTATGTTTGCATAACAGTTTCAAGTACTCCATGTATGTTTGCATAACAGTTTCCAATACGTCCATGTATGTTTGCATAACAGATTCTAGTACGTCCATGTATGTTTGCATAACAGATTCTAGTATATCCATGTATGTTTGCTTAACAGATTCCAGTACGTCCATGTATGTTTGCATAACAGATTCCAGTACATCCATGTATGTTTGCATAACAGATTCTAGTACGTCCATGTATGTTTGCATAACAGATTCCAGTACATCCATGTATGTTTGCGTAACAGATTCCAGTACGTCCATGTATGTTTGCATACCATTCACAATGTCACATTCTAGTCATCTTATGACTGGAGATATCTTTCAATGTAACATTTCCTTCCTATACTTCTCAGATAATAATGTTATGAATGACTGGATGATGTCATTACACAAGTCTTCTGTAACTGCGCCATTCCTCGTGGAATGTAGGAAAAAAAGATTTCAATATTCAAAGAGTTTGTGTAAATGGAAAGTTAAGAATTTGCTTTTCCATCTTGAGTTAAAATGTTTAAAAATATGTCTCTGCAAACGATATGGAGAAGATACTCTCAATGACAATGGAAAGCGACTCCTTAGATTCTGCAGTGAGCAGAATCTGATCATTACAAACACAAAGTTCCCCCATAAGCGCATACATGCATACACTAGATGTGAACCAACAAAGAATGAGAAGTCAGTGATCGACTATGGCATTGTTAGGAGAAGCTCATTCAAATATGTCCGGGATGCTAGAGTCTGGATGGGGCCAGAGATTGGAAGTGATCACTACCTGCTTACGATCAAAAGAACAACTGAAAGAGTTGCTCAGCCAAGGAACTGCCCAACATCACGCAAGAAACTAAGTAAACAAACAGGAGAAATGAGCATTAAGACCTACAAGCTGAGAGATCCAAAAATTAAGACCAGATATCAGGTGCTTATTGCTGCAGCGGTGAGCAACACAGAAGAACAACCTGATGACTTGGAAACCCTCTGGATTAAATTCAAGGGCATCATAAAGACAGCTGCTGCAAAAGCATGTGGTGAAGTCCGACTTGGGAACAAGAGAAAGAGGACACCTTGGTGGACAGAGGAAGTCTAAGAGAGAAGAAAATGGCATGGAAACAATACTTAGGAGCTTAAAACACAACAGGACAAATGGAGAAATATAGAGAATATGTGACACTCAGAACAGAAGCAAAGAACAAGGTGCTAGCAGCAAAACAGAAGTCCTGGGAAGAATTTGGAGAAAAGCTAGAAAAAGATGCGCAAGAAAACCAGAAATTGTTCTATAAGACCCTAAAGAACATGAGGAAGGAAAAACAATGCCCTCTCAAATTTATAAAGGACAAGCAAGGCAAATTGCTTACTGCCCTGAAGGAAGTAATGGAAGGATGGAAAGAATATTTCTCAGAACTCCTGGATGGTGAGCATGGTGAAGGATCAGAATTGATAACCACTAGCACAGAAGAGAAAACCAATGATGGTGAAAATGACATAACGATGGAAGAACTGAAGGCATCACTGGAGAAAATCAAGATGTGCAAAGCAGCAAGGCATGATGGTATAACACCAGAAATGGTTAAGTACATGGGTGCATCAGGCGACCTATTACTCTTAAGGGGCCTACAGACAGCGTGGTGCAACAAGACCATACCAAAGGATTGGGAGATTGCCATCATAACACCAATTTTCAAAAAGGGTGACAATCGACAATGTGGAAACCATAGAGGCATATATTTTCTCAGTGTCGCTAGTAAAATCTACTCTAGAATCCTAGAGCAGAGACACCAACGCCTAGCTGAGCCACAATTGGATGAGGTCCAGTGCGGATTCCGAGCAAACCGAAGTACTCGAGACCTAATCTTCACACTCAGACAGCTGAGTGAAAAGGCCCTTGAGTATAAGAGTGAGATCCATCTTTGTTTCATAGATCTGGAAAAGGCGTTTGACAGGGTCCCCTGGAGCAGACTCCAGAATATTCCAGCACCTCTGATTCATGCTATACAGAGCTTCTACAAGTCTTGCAGAAATTATGTGAGGACAGCAAACCATAAGTCAGAAGAGTTTAGGACCACCACTGGTGTAAGACAAGGTGATATCCTGTCACCTTATCTTTTTATACTCCTCATGGACAATGTCATCAAGCCATGTAAGGAGAGAACAAGAAAGTATTCAGTGGGGTACTGGAAGATGAGACAGGTCTATTTCAGAGCTGGCATTTGTTGATGATGTTGCCCTGATTGCTAAATCAGAGGCACATCTCCAATCCAACCTGCAAGTCTGGAAGGAAGAGCTGGAGAAGAGAGGGATGGTCATAAGCAGCTCTAAAACAAAATCCATGGTGATATCACGAGAAGACAGAAGACATCAGATTAAGCTGGGAGAACAGGTCCTGGAGCAGGTCGACCACTTTAAATACCTCGGAGCTATTATAGACCGAAAGGGAGGCATCAAAGAAGAGTTGGCCACTCAAAAAGCAGCAGCTGGGAGACTTTTTCAGGTCATAAATTGAGGATTCCTCAGCAAGAGAAAGGTTGGTAAGAAAACGAAGATGGCTGTATACCGCTCCACCTATGTCCCAGTCTTGACATATGGATGCAAGTCATGGGCAATGACTACAACCCACAAAAGCCAGATCCAAACCTCAGAAATGAGGTATCTGAAGAAGGTGATTGAAGTAACAAGAAGAGACATGGTCCGTAAACAGACGATATGTCAAGGCCTAAAATCCCATCCCCTGCAGACCCAAGCAGAACAGTCCCAACTAAGATGGTTAGGCCATGTCTGCAGAATGGGAGAAGATCGGCTACCATGACAAGCATGGGAAACAAAGAGCCAGGGATCCAGACCCCCAGGACAACCCAAGAGTCCGCTGTGAGGACAAGATTAGACAATCTTTGAAGGACCGAGGACTAGAATGGAACCAGGCCAGGAGGAAGACAGCCTATAGGATAGTCTGGCGCTCTGTCTTCCAAACCTCTACACCTCATGGTAGAAGGGGAACGACTAAGTAAGTAAGTCTCTGCAAACTTTGGATTGGTACACGAACATGTGGATAGCCTGATAAAACTTGACCAGACTGCTGGCTGACCTGTACAGAGACAGTGATTTAGTTTACATTGTATAGGAGTTATCCAAAAGCTCCTGACAGTGACTATACGTGGCCGAATAATTTCTGAATATGTAATAGGAGGAGTGGAGGGAAAAAAGAATTAAAATAGGTAATACGTCTTACTAGGACAAAAGACAAGAAAAAACTTACGTTGTGGCCACAAGGCCTACATCAAGGACAGACAAAAACAGAAAGGAAAGAAAGTGACAATTAAGTAAAAAACATAAAAATAAGTGAAAAACAACTCCCTGCTTTGAGTCACATGGCAAGGACCAAAATGTCTGCACCTGCTGCTGAAAACCAGTATGTAAAATAGAATGTGTAATATAATGTTATTAATTTATGTCATTAAAAAAATGGCAGATAATTTTGTCATGAACATAACTTATTGAAAAATATCCTTATGAATGGTATATTATACATGGACAGGGGATATGTATCATCCTTATAATATCAAGGGACATATTGGTAAGACCAAGAATAACATTTAGCTATTGTGGTTCTGGACTTCTTTCTGTACCTCATATTTTATATTATCATTGCTGTTATGAATTCAACTTCATAGTTAATCTGTCGTGTCCATTGTTGTTGAATGTTCACCATTTAAACTCCCCAAGGCATATTGGCCTTCAACAAAACTATGCCAAGTCTTCCTGTCCCATTCCATGAGCTCAAGGTTTTTCCATCTCTGTCTCATCCTTGTCATGTCTGTCTCCAGTTCTCTTCTCTCAAAAGCCATCTCTGATGCTGCTCTTGCATTGTATCATAATGTGACCAGTTTATTAGTTTAATGATATTTCCACAAGTTATTTTTGTAACAGTGTCATGTAGGTCTTTCAGTAGGAATGGATCTAGTCTACAATTTTCCATATCAGTAGTGAATGGCTATTACACTAGTCAACAACCAAAATGTACCAGAAATGAAAATAGCTGATCTTAACTAATTTTGGTGTGCTGAAAACGAAAATGACATTAAAAAATGTTGATTGGCTCTAGTTTTCAAGATATATGCTACTAGTTTATTTAATTACGGTCGATTTATATATATGACGCAACTGTTGTGGGCGATTGCATAATTTTTTATAATGACCAATAAAAATGTAACTAAAAGTTGATGATGCAATCCTACCTATGATTATATAAACCTTTGTGTATAAATATCTTATGTCTGATAAAATTTTGCCATTAGTTAGTGCATTTGTCCTTATCAAAAGTATCGTAGTTAGAAATGCCTAGGACATGTGTGAACAGTGCTAATACTAACTCACTTAGTCGTTCCCCTTCTACCGTGAGGTGTAGAGGTTTGGAAGAGAGAGCGCCAGACCATTCAACAGTGCTAATAATTTCTGTTATTTATGTGGTGAGGTGACATTTCTATCACAAAAACGAAATATAACTAAAGTGATTAAGAAGGCGTACAGTTTGTATTTTGGCTGCAGAATAGGAGATCAAGATAAGAGCTGGACGCCACACATATGCTGCAATACATGTGCAGCACATCTTAAACTGTGGTTGACTGGCAAAAGGCAAGCTATGCCTTTTGCAGTCCCAATGATTTGGAGAGAGCCCACTGATCATCTCAACAACTGTTACTTTTGCATGGTCCCTCCAATTGGGAAATGCATATCAAAGAAGAAAAAAATGGACTCTGGAATATCCAAACATCCCCTCTGCAATATGTCCGGTACCACATGGCGATGACCTACCAGTTCCCAAAGTGCCAGAATCATTTTCAGCTGCTTCCACTGATGACGAAGAGGACATTGGTGGTCCTGAACCATAAACCTCAAGCGACCCAGATTTTGAGCAAACTACATTCACTAAACCACACTTAATAACCCAAGGTGAACTGAATGAACTTGTAAGAGATCTGAATTTACCGAAGAACAAGGCGGAGTTTTGGGTTCCAGATTGCAACAGTGGAATCTCCTGGCAGAAGATGTTACAATTTCTGTGTATAGGAACCGCCAGAAGCCGCTTATTACATTCTTTTTCAAAGAGGATGACCTTTCTGCGTGCCACATCATTTCTGGTTTAATGGCAGCCCTCAAAATCAATTACATACCGGAAGAGTGGAGGCTTTTCATTGATTCATCCCAGACGAGTCTTAAAGCTGTTTTGTTGAATAATGGTAATGTGTTACCGTCAATTCCAGTTGGTCACGCAGTTCATATGAAAGAAACTTATGAAAACATTAAGCAGCTTTTGAAGTGTATAAACTACGATCATCATCATTGGTCACTTTGCGGCGACTTAAAAGTGGTCGCTCTTTTGCTTGGACTACAGGGTGGATACACCAAGTACTGTTGCTTTCTCTGTGAGTGGGATAGCCGTGCACGAAGTGACCATTACATCAGAAGACATTGGCCAATCAGGCAGTCATTGCAGCCTGGCAGTAAGAACGTTGAGAACCCAGCACTTGTCGACACCAGCAAGATTTTGTTGCCACCCTTGCACATTAAGCTGGGTCTCATGAAAAACTTTGTCAAGGCAATGGAGAAAACAGATGAGGCTTTCAAATACCTCATCAGAAAATTTCCAAGACTGAGTGAAGCTAAAATAAGAGAGGGAGTATTTGTTGGTCCGCAAATTTGAAAACTTCTTCATGATGACGAGTTTCTTTGCGTGTTGCATGGCAAGGAAAAAGCAGCATGGCTAGCATTTAAGTCAGTGGTGGACAATTTTCTTGGAAACAACAGATCTGATAATTACAATGAAATTGTAGAAAATCTCCTTCTGAAGTATAAGAGTCTTTGAAAATTCATTTTCTGCATTCTCATCTGCATTTCTTTACGTCAAACTGTGGAGCGGTCAGTGATGAGCATGGTGAACGATTTCACCAGGACATTGCTGCTATGGAGACAAGGTATCAAGGCAATTGGAGCCCTTCAATGCTTGCTGATTACTGTTGGACTGTGACAAGAGACACCTCATCGATTGACTACAAGAAGAAAGCAAAGAGAGCTCGAACAGCGACTGAATAATGATGGAATGGGTTCAAATGTGCCTTTTTAAAACATGATATGTGAACTTTAAATAATGTTTTTATTTTTTCTATCATTTTATGTTGAAATATCAATTAATTGAGTATATAACCACAATTTTTATAATGCTAAAGTAGAAAGACTAGCTGTTCACCCCAGAGAATTAAACAAGCATGTATTACTGTAATGTAAATTCATCATTTAAAAAAAAAACCAGAGCCAATTGGTGAATTTCATTATGATATTTGAAATCAGCATGTCAAAATCAATAAGAAATGGTATATTTAATTTCTGGTACAAATAACTTTTGAAAATTTGTTGACTAGTGTTATAAAAGACTTTTTTTAAATAAATCTTTTGACATATAAGAAGTCTTCTATCTAGTACTTGTTCTGCATGATTTAACACTAAGATTTGTTAACACATTACATTCCTTTAATAAATTTAGACTTCTCTCATCACAGAACATTGCTTGTGATAATTTTTTTACAGCTTGTTGTTAGATGTCTTGTAGAAACAACTAGAGCAAAGTAAAGTGTATTGTTTTCAAATACTTTACAGGAATTATTTGACTATGCATTCAATCAGCGGGAACTGACAATTGACACAACTGCGAAGAGCATCGAATCTATTAGCATCCTGATCACCAAGATTGAGACTACACTAGCAACCAGGGAAACAAAGGAGAAACCTGTGTGGCAAGCACCATTCTATGTCTACTGGGAAAAGAAAATATTCAGTTCTATAACAACGGTATTACTCATAACATAATTTATTACAAATGAATCAAAATGCTTGAATATAATGTTAATGTAGTTGAGTTTACAAGAATGACCACTTTCTTGAAAGTCGCACAGCTATGCAGATGTCACTTGCATGATATCTAGCTGATGGCTTTCTAAGAATAAATTTAGGAACTGAGACTGCTGAACCAAACAAATACAAATTTAGGCAACATAGCACATTAGACAAGAAGAAAAAAAAGTAACAGACAAAATAGTGACATCATTCTGAGAACTTACGGTTTTATTTTTTTTCTGTGGTAGCTTTCCAAGAAAGCATTAAGTCTGTTGTTAATAACACAATAACAGGTATAGCAACAGTATAAACTTATATATGATTGTGATAATACTTTTCAGTTGTAGGTCATTAAGGATATAGTGTGATTAAATCAGTATAATAAATGCATATTCTGCTCAAAACTGCCACAGTCATCAGATTGAATGTCATCTTTACATCAAAGACTGGATGTAACCAGTATTTAGTTGACATGGTTTACTATAAAAGGTACTACCATATTTCTGGCAGTCTCTTGATGTTTTCTTCCCAGTTAAAAGCTAAAATGTGATCTTGACTATTTCATAATCATAGTTTCAGGTGGATATTGCTAAATATCACTTTCTCTAATATTTGGTTGAAATTAATTAATGGCAACAGTGTTAGACCATCCTGTTTAGATTGTTGCAGGTCGCTGAGCAGATAGAGAAGAAAAATGACCACTGCTTTAGAGGCATATCCTGAATGACATCTAAGGTGAAGTTGTGTATGGCAGTGGCAACCTCATTATGTAAAACAGAGCCAGATAATTTGTAAAAGTGATATTTAGCAATATCCACCTGAAACTATGATTATGAAATAGTCGGTGAAAAACAGGGCTTGTCTACCTAGCATGTGAAGACTGGATTTGGCGGACTTTGCGGACGAAGTCACCAGCTGGCTCAACGGATATAAAGGCAACTACCAGCAGTGCGGAGTGGATTGCAAAGAGCACGGCAAGAACTTAGAACGCCCTGGTCATCCACTGCATCCTGTGTTGTCTCCAGTCGTCTCGATAATATCTTGCCACTGGACCAGATAATTCAGGACGAGAGAGTGAGGATGACGATTAGCGCAACTCTTCCTCACTTAAATCCAATTACAGCGCAAGTCACAGCTTCAGACAGAAACATACAGACACTACACTCAAAGACCTGTGGCGATGGGGGAGTGGCAAACCAGAAAGTGTGGATACACTCAAGCTGCAGCCACAATCCTGCACACAGGCGGCTCAGGCCATAGGGTCATTTCTTGCTGGAACTTTGAAGCAGCGGCGAGATCCGGCAGCCCCCTGAGCAGCCCTCTTTAGGATCACTCTGCTCACCTCCATGGCATGAGGAAGGGGCTAGAAAAGGTGCCCTGAACATAGCCTGCTTCAGCCTACTCTGACCAGCTTGACACGGCTGGAGGGTATCCCAATCATGCGTTCGAACAAAACATAAGAAAAAAATGAAGGTGCTTACCTTCGGCACGTGGAACGTGCGAACATTACTCGACAATACCCTGGCCGACAGACCTGAAAGACGGACTGCACTTGTGGCCAAAGAACTGGCGCGCTGTAATGTTGATATAGCAGCCCTAAGTGAGACGCGACTACCAGAAGAAGGTCAGATTACTGAAATTGGAGGTGGCTACACATTTTATTGGAGTGGCCGGGACAGCAAGGAACGGCGTGAGGCTGGCGTGGATTCGCCATTAAATCTCATATCATACGTAAACTTGTCAAATCTCCTAAGGGCATTAATGATCGCCTAATGACCCTTCATGTCCCACTAGGAAGCAACAGAAGTGCCACACTGATCAGTGCATATGTCCCAACAATGACAAACCCCGAGGAAACAAAAGAAAAGTTCTATGACGAAAACTCTATTATCTCATCAGTTTCTAAATCTGAGAAACTTATTATTCTCGGCGACTTCAATGCCAGAGTAGGCACTGACCACAACACCTGGGATGGAATACTTGGAAAACATGGCATAGGCAAATGTAATAGTAAAGGTAAGGTAAAGGATCCCGTTCACGCCCATTGAGGCATATTAAGAATATGGTGTTAGGCCCATATTTTCTTGACCATTGGCACACTAGGGGCAATGTGGTCAGCATCATGCCGGCTGCCTTAACCTTCCCAGAGTTGCTCTGGTACCCAGTTGGGGCTGGGTCGACCCAGGAGCCGTTTGCGGCCTAAAAAAATCCCACCTCATCTGGGGATCGAACCATAGACCACTGAGCTAGGAAACCAGTGCACTAACCACTATGCTACCGTGGCTCCCAAATGTAATAGTAATGGGCTCCTATTACTCAACCTGTGTGCCACACATAATTTGTCTATCATGAACACCATGTTTCGCTTACCCACTCAAAATAAAACAACATGGATGCACCCCGCTCCAAACAGTGGCATCTCATTGATTATGTCATCACGAGAAGGAGCGACAGACGTGACATGAGAGTGACCAAGGCCATGTGTGGTGCCGAATACTGAACTGACCACAGGCTGATTGTATCAAAACTCAACCTTAACATACAGCCCAAGTGAAGACACCAGAGTCAGAAACCCATGAAGAGGCTCAACGTCACAAAACTTAAAAGCGAAGCAACTGCAGAGAGCTTCTCAAGGGTCTTGAACAGCCGTCTGAGGGACGTTGAGCTCGGTCAAACCACTATAGAGGAAAAATGGGCCACTCTAAAGAACATTGTGTACTCTGTAGCCTCTGAGAGCTTGGGATATACAACACTGTTGCTGTCATTTTCGACGGAGTCATCTGTCAAGTTATTTGCCTATGTTTTATCATAAGTATAATTGTGTCTTTACCTGCGATGTCAGGTTGATTAGGGGTTGTCTTCCCTTGTTTATTCATTCATTGTGTTTTGACCTTTAGGGTCAAAAGGTTGACAGTTCGGGCGTAGGCCTATGGGAAGGTTTTTTAAGCGGGAGAGAGATATACCTCCGGCAAGCCGGGAAGGTCCTGTTTTTCTGAAGGGACCAAGAGTCCATTGTTTTTCGGGGAGAATCTTCGAAGTAACTGCTATGGCAGTTTTCCCCAGTGAATCTCTGTGCGTCGGGATGACGACAGGATTCCTTGTTATGTTCTGAGGATTCATTTTCCAGGTAATACCGACCTTTATGCATTATTACGCTTTTCGGTGGCAGAACATGTAAAAGGATTACCTAGTGTGAACTGCAGCTCACCGATCCTATATATTACAGAACTTATATTTTGTGCTCGAGGTAGCCATCCAAGACTGTTAGTCTTTATATTGTCCAGAAATTCAGTGACGAAGATATATTGTGGGAACCGCAGATTGGCGGGATTTATGTCTACAATAAGCATTACTGCAGGGTTGATGATAACCTATTTAACAGAAGTACACAGCCGACGTCAGCACGAGGCCTGTGCTTTCGGCTATTATATTACAGCCTGATAATGTGCAATTGGCGGGGAATGCCAAGTTGCACCTATGTGTCAAAGTGACTAAGGCATCTGACGCGTTTAGTCAGAGATGCCAAGGGCGACGCTACGAACTGTCATTATTGAAGAACTTTGCTATTGACCATGCACGTCTATTCTGATGTTTACCTTTTGAATGCCAACTGTATACCTATCGATTTCGGGTCAGCATGACCTTGTTACACTGACTGTTCCTGTTGATACTATGTGTGTTCTCGTCAATAAATGTCTTGAAACATGCCTGCAGTGTCCAAGCATCCTTGACTACTGCATGTGAGAGTACGGGTTGCAGGGTCTACATCTATACGAGCCTAAACACATTCGTGCCTTCATCCGCACCCACACTCAATTCATCATACGCTCGCACTACACATCTAACAACAAGTATACTGATGGCATGGCATTACTCACTGATAAAATGCAGATTTTGGAACACTGGGCACAACACTTCAATGCCATCTTAAATTATCCATCAACCATCAAAGACCAGGCCATTGCAAGCATACCGCAAGTTACAGTCAATGTCAGACTTGACCTTCCACCCAGCGTGGAAGAGGTCAAGAAAGCAGCCAGTCTACTGTCCAGTGGCAAAGCCCCTGGATCAGATGCTATTCCTGCTGAGATTTATAAAGCTGGAGGCAGCATGCTGCTGCAGAGACTAACAGACCTCTTCCACTCAGTCTGGGATGAAGAACAGATACCACAGGAATTGAAAGATGCCACCATCGTTCACATATACAAGCGAAAGGGAAACCACCAATCATGTGATAACCTTAGGGGAATCTCCCTATTATCTTTTGCAGCAAAATCCTGGCTCGAGTCCTGCTCAATCGCTTGACTGTTCATCACGAATTGCAGGACTTACTTCCAGAGAGTCAGTGTGGTTTCCGAGCAGGCCGCGGGACCGTCAATATGATATTTGCCGCTCGCCAACTTCAGGAGAAATGCCAGGAACAGTACAGTGGCCTATACACAACATTTATTGACTTGACCAAGGCCTTTGACACTGTCAATAGGGACGGACTATGGAAAATTATGGCAAAATTCGGCTGTCCCGATAAGTTCATCTCAATTGTCCGCCAGTTTCATGAAGGTATGATGGCTCCCGTATTGAATGATGGAGAACATTCTGAACCCTTTCCCATCACAAACAGTGTCAAACAGGGATGTGTGCTCGCCCCGACACTATTCAGTATGGTATTAGCTGCCATGCTGTCTAACGTTACGCATGGCAGTAGTGACGGCATACACATCAGATACAGGACAGATGGGAAGCTGTTCAATTTGAGACGATTACAGTCCTTTACGAAGGTGAATGAAACAATGATCTCTGACCTCGTCTTTGCGGATGACTGTGCCCTCAACTCCTGCACAGAACTGGACATGCAGAGCAATATGAGGAGACTTTCTGTAGCGTGTGATGACTTTGGTCTTACTATCAATACGAAGAAATCTGAAGTAATGTTGCAACCTGCTCCTGGGAAACCTTACTGCGAACCAAATATCACAGTAAAGAACCAATGTCTCCAAGTGGTGGACAGCTTCACTTATCTAGGCAGTACCCTTACCAAAGATGCGAATATCGACTCTGAGGTCAACAACAGAATTGCAAAGGCAAGTGCAGCTTTTGGAAGACTAAGAGTAAATGTCTGGGATCGACAAGGAATTAGTGCCGCCACCGAGATAAAAGTATATCATGCAATAGTGCTCACTACCCTCCTGTATGCCTGGGGGTGTTGGGAAGTCAGGTATTGGTAGTACCTCTGGTGAAGGAGCTGTCATGCCCTTTTCAGGGCAGCTCAGCCACCTTTGGTCCAAACCTGGCATCCAGCTCTCACCTGTGGCTCCTCGTAGCTGTCAGCATGCGACAGCGGCCACCCCCGGACAACGGCTTTGACAGGCCGGCTAAACTAGGTGAGGGTAGCCGAATGGTTATAAACCTTCGGTGAGTTAGGGTCTGCCTACCCATGCATGCGAAGACTGGATTCGATAGACTGCGCGGAAGAAACCACCTGTTGGTTCAACGGGCATGACGGCGATTACCAGCAACGCGCTGTGGAGCGTAAGGAGCACGGCGAGGCACGTAGAAAGCCCTGGTCATCCGCTGCACCTGACTTCATCTCCAGTCGTCTTGACTTGTCTTGCCACTGGATTGAGATGGACCCAGGCGAGAGAGTGAGGTCGACGAATTGCGCAACTCTTCCTCACTTTAATCCAAATCACCGCGCAAGTCACTCTTTCATCCATTCATCCATTCATCCATCCACTCACAACAAGTCCTGTGGTGATGGGCGAGCGGCGAAGCGGCAGGCGTGGGTACGCTGGCAGTCGTAGTCGCAGACCTACACACAGGCGGCTCAGGCCATATGGTCGTCTTCCACTGATCGGAGCAGCAGTGGGATTCGGCAGCCCCCTGAGTGTCTGAGCAGCCCTCTTTAGGAAAGCACTGCTCACCTCCATGGCATGAGGAAGGGGCTAGAAAAGGTGCCCTAAACATTGCCTGCTTCACCATTACCTAACCAGCTTACCGCGGTTGGTGGGTACCCTACTTCGGCGGTCGACATATAAGAAAAAGAAAGGACAGATTTTTCCCCCTCATTCTAGGCGCATGGAATGTGCGCACTTTACTTGACAAAGACTTTAACGCAAACAGACCCGAGAGACGAACTGCCCTGATTGGGAGAGAACTGGCCAGGTACAACATTGACATAGCAGCACTGAGTGAAACTCGACTTGCAGGCGAGGGCCAACTTTGCGAAAAGGGTGCAGGTTATACATTCTTTTGGAGCGGAAGAGGAACTGAAGAAAGACGAGAAGCAGGGGTTGGATTTGCAATCAAAACAGCAATTGTCAGCAAGTTAGCGGGGCCCCCAAAGGGAATAAATGACCGACTCATGACGGTCAAGATCCCTCTGTTCTATGGAAGAAAACATGCCACCATCATTAGCGCGTATGCACCAACTATGACAAACCAGGATGATGTAAAGGATAAGTTTTACGAAGAACTACATGCAGTCATTGCATCAGTTCCTAAAGCAGATAAGCTCATCATTCTTGGTGACTTTAATGCAAGAGTAGGCTCAGATAACATCTCCTGGAATGGCACTATTGGTAGGTACGGCGTGGGTCGCTGTAACAGTAATGGACTTCGTCTCCTCCAGACTTGCGCAGAACATGACCTCCTTGTCACCAACACCATTTTTCGACTTCCTACCCACAACAGGACCTCCTGGATGCACCCTCGCTCAAAGCATTGGCACCTAATTGACTATGTAATTGTTAGGAAGAAGGACAGGCAAGATGTCCGGGTGACCAAGTCCATGTGTGGTGCCGAATGCTGGACTGATCATCGCCTCATTGTATCTAAACTTAAAATTCGTATCCAACCAGCCAGGCACCCTCAGGGGAAGAAAACTCAAAAGAGGCTGGATGTCACCAAACTAAAGAAGACAAAAAATCAAACAGTCATTTACTGACACCTTAGAAGACCGTCTCAAATCTATCTCGCTAGACGGCCAAAGTGTGGAAACAAATTGGGCAGCCCTAAGTGAGCAGATCTACAACACTGCTACAGAGGTCCTGGGTCCTTCCATCAAGAAACAAAATGACTGGTTTGATGAGAACTCAGATGATATAAAGCAGATGTTGGCTGAGAAACACCATCTCCATAAAGCATATTTAAATGATCCAAAATCTACATCCAAGAAAGACGCTTTCAACAACATGCGTAGAATCGTCCAACATAAACTACGCCAGATGCGGGATTCATGGCTGAGTAATAAAGCAGATGAGCTCCAAGGCTTTGCTGACGCCATGACTTGAAAAACTTTTACCTTGCACTCAAAGCGGTCTATGGTCCAACATCATCAGGATCATTTCCCCTCCTTAATGCAGATGGAAAAACACTAATTACAGACAAGGAAAAAAATGCTCCAACGCTGGGCTGAACATTTTAATAATATCTTGAACCAGCCATCATCTATTAACGACGAAGCCATCATCCGCCTGCCCCAAATTCCTATAAATGAAGCATTAGATGATGTACCAACTCTGGAGGAAACTAAAAAAGCGATTCGTCAACTGTCTAGTGGAAAGGCCCCTGGCTCCGATTCAATTCCTGTTGAGGTTTATAAAGATGGCGGTGCAGTTCTGATAGAGAAACTTCATATGATCTTCCAGCAAATGTGGCTGAGTGAAACCATCCCACACGATCTCAAAGATGCCTCAATTATAATAATAATAATAAATTCTTTAAGCGCCAAACACGGCGCATAAGGCAGAAACCAGTGCTCTCCAGGTTGTTCGTTGTGACGCCACTCCTCTTAGCTCTTGCACATTATTTAGGCCCAACGTTCCGTCCTTCCTTCTTATTATTGTTCTTCTGAGTGTTTTTTTGGTCTTCCTTTTTTCCGCTTACCCTCAGGAANCCAGGTGAGCGCCTGTAGTGGTATTCTGTTGTTTTGCATTCGTAGGACATGACCGATATATGACCATCGTCTTTTCCTTATATAGTCGGAGACATATTTCTGCCTAGAGTCTTCTCTTATTTGTCGATTAGTCTTGAATTCTTTCCAACTGATGTTCATGAGTTTCTAAGACATTTGTTCTCGAATGTATTCAGCTTGTTCTCCAATGATTTTGTTATTTTCCAACTCTCACAGCCGTATGTTAACACTGAGATAACATTTGAATTAAACAGACGAAGCTTGGTATGTATATTCAATGATCGTAATTTCCAAATGTTAGATAATCTATTGAAGGCGCTAGCTGCCAAAGCAATTCTAGTATGGATTCTCTTGTTGTGTCACCATCCTGAGTCATTTTACTGCCTAAATAATTGAAACTTTCAACTTTCTGTAGTTTTTCCCCCGTTCAAGATGATATCAAAGGTCTCGTTAGAAAAGTTCATAGCTTTAGTTTTAGAGGCATTTATTTGGAGACCAATTTTAACCGAGAGATGACACAAATTATTTATTGCTTCTTGGGATTGTCTTGGTGTTGAACTTAAGAATGCTACATCATCTGCCTCAATTATACATCTATATAAACGTAAAGGTAATCGCCAAGACTGCAACAATCATCGAGGCATCTCTCTTTTATCGATCGCTGGGAAGATATTCGCCAGAATCCTTTTGAATCGCCTTACGGCTCATCTTGACAAAGGTCTTTTACCTGAAAGTCAGTGTGGATTCCGGAAAGAACGTGGAACCACAGATATGGTGTTCGCTGCAAGACAGCTACAAGAAAAATGCCAAGAACAGCACTGTGACCTGTACACAGCTTTCATCGACTTGACAAAGGCGTTCGACACGGTCAGTAGAGAGGGTCTATGGAAGATCATGGCAAAATACGGCTGCCCAAAGAAATTTATCACAATAGTGCAGCAAATGCATGATGGAATGCATGTTCGAGTTCCGGAACACGGTGAGCTATCCCAGCCTTTCCCTGTCTCAAATGGAGTTAAACAAGGGTGAGTACTTGCACCGACTCTGTCCAGTATCATGTTTTCTGCTATGCTGACTGATGCTTTTAGAGACGAGGACACAGGAATCGACATTAGTTATCGTATTGATGGAAAATTGTTTAACCTTAGGAGGCTTCAAGCAAAAACCAAGGTCAAATCACACACCATCAGAGATATGCTGTTTGCTGATTGATTGTGCCCTCAATGCAGGATGGCTCAGAGCGCAGATCGTGGGACAGAAGAAGAGTCAGCAGAGCCAGGAAAGAAAGTGGAGTAGTGACAAGGGTTCACTGGTGCAAACGTTTTGTACCCAAGAGAGCAAGGAGCTGGAAGCACAGACTTCTTCAGCAAGAACAAGAGGTTCTTAATAAAATTCGGAGCTATTCACGCTCAGATAAAGCACACACTGAACCTAGGCGCAGGGCCTAGAGGTGTCGTGATTGGTCGGTCATAATAACACCGACGGCCCAGACCCAAGAGATGGGTAACGGGGCCTGTGATTTTTCCAGAATCGTCATTTGGTAGTGCAGAAGAGTCCAAGTCGAGAAACCAGAATGCCAATTCAAGTTAGCAGCTACAACGGCAGTCAGAGGAAAGAGGGTAAAAATACCTCTGAGCTGCAATAGAGGGAGAGAAGGAGAGTAGTGGAGGAGTCGCTTTTTCTGTAGGAACTAGGAGTGTCAGACAGAACACTGAACATAACACTAGAACTCAGCAAGTCATCTGTAAGTTGTGTCGGAGGTGATAGAAGGGTTCTGGTCGTGGACTTGGTGATAGTCAGAGAATATTTAGCCTATAGTGGAGCAGCGGTGTAGGCACGTCATTTGTGTAGAAACACGTCTGCAGACAGACGGACAGTAGGAGTTAGGGTGTGTTTACATGATATCAGGTTGATTAGGAGAAAGACGGATCTGGTGTTCGAGATCCTCCTTCACATGTTGTTGTATTACTTACCTTTCTTCCTTACAGGTTGAGGGGAGGGCGACTGTGGGGTTACCTTACCTAATCACTTGAAATTAATTGTTATGTTCTTTCCAGGTGTAGGAACACGCATGTTTATTCTATTTTTGTAGTATGTTATATGAATTTTTTTTGTGTGGTGTAAATAAAATCCATTGTAAATTTCCGGCTGGATCAGTCACTTACTTCAACCTATATGTTGTCTGTAAGTGGTGTCTGTGGTGTTAAGTATTAAACCTTATCCCAGTCTTGGTAGCTAGAGGTAGTGAGGTTATCGCAAAACATTACGTCACTTAGTGGCAAGGGAGAGTCAATTTCGGTTCTCAACCCTTGACGCCAATAGCCTCATCTCCCACAGTCACTGTTATTTTTCTTCTGAAATCTATCTTCTTAGTCTTTCTTTCCACTAGGGTCTAGTCTATTTAGGTAGGCAACCTCTAGTCTTAAATCCACTTCGTGACAAAGTGGGTGCTATCGTCCGGTGAATCATCTTTGTTACGTTCAATTCTGTGATCTTGACAAAGTGGCGGCGTTCGTCCGGTAGATCATCTTTGTTGGGATCAATTCTGTGATCGTGTCAAGATTCATAGATTGTTTCTATAGGAAAGTTCTGGAAAATAGATTCTTTATAATATATAATATCCCCTAGACTAGAGCTATATATAAACTGATCCAGCTAATAGTTTTTTTTCCACAGGAAGTTTCTCCACAGGGTGCAGTCAGATTGTAGCTGTAGTTAGTTGATGACTAGAGGTAACTGATGGCTAACTGAATTTTTCTTAACAGGAAGGTAAATTCGGGTTTTTAGGTAGCTGCTTAATGAAAATTTTTTCAGGTAGTTCTTCAGATTGGTGCTAGTCTGAGTTCGGGTTTTGGGACATTGGTTACACAGGGAGTAGTGCCCAGAAGGTAACAGTAAATTTTTCGTGTTCCTTTTTTGTCATTTCCCCTCGTTGTGAGTTACTGCTGATTTGTCAGGTAAGATGGCTGAATTGGTCAAGCTACTTACTGCATGGAAGGACGCAGCTAAAAGCATGGGGATGAATGAGGCCGAGACTAGGGCTTACATTATGAGGGAACAGGACCGGCAGACGGAGAAAGAAGAGAGGGCCCGACTGGCAGAGATGGACCTGCGTAAATTGGAAGCGGAGAAAGAAGAGAGGGCCCGACTGGCAGAGATGGACCTGCGTAAATTGGAAGCGGAGAAAGAAGAGAAGGCCCGTCAGGCAGAGGAGAGAAAGGCAGAAAGGGAGGCGAAGGAAAGGGCCACAGAAGCAGAGAGACAGCATGAACTTGCCCTGCGTTCACTGGAACTGCAGTACCGATCTTCGAAAGGCAGTTCGGCTAACGGAGATTCTCCCAGAGCAGGGGCGACAGACACCTCAGGAAACGGAGGGCCCCGGATGGCAGCCATGAATTTTCCAATGGACTCTTTCCCTAACGGGAATGAGAAAATTGACATATTCCTGGAAAAATTTGAACGAATGGCAAAAGCGTACGGGTTGGATGAGAGTTTGTGGTGCCTCAAATTATCTCAGTCGTTGAAAAACCAGGCCTACGACATCTATAGTAAGATGCTCAGTGATGAACAAAATAACTTTGAGGCCCTTCGTAACGCACTGTTACAACGCTTTCAGTGGACCCCCCGTAAGTGCCAAGCTATGTTCAGGGAGAGCAGGCCGGAGAAAGGAGAAAGTTTTCCCCATTTCGCAGAAAGGCTGAAGAATTATCTCACTCGTTGGAGAGAATTGTCGGGTCTAGCAAAAACTTTTGAAGGACTCGAAGAGCTTGTCATGTGCGAACAAGTGAAAGCACACATGTCTCCAGACTTGAGGAGGTATCTGGCGGAGCAGGGCGCCCAGCAACTGGACCAGATCATTCTTTTTGCTGAAAGGTTCCAGACGGCACAGGCCGAAGTACTGGGCCAGAAACGAAAACACCCAGACCTGCCAGCACTGGACCAAGGAGCATCGGCATCGCAGTCGTTTTCGTCTTCTGCTCATCAGCAGCAGGGGCCGTCTCGCAAGGAGCCCCATCCCATTCATAACCTGCGGCCCCAACCGCATAACAGAGCACAGGCGACAACGTCTCATGAACCTGCTAGAAACAGGGGAGAAAATGACAGGTACTGTCGCAATTGCCGTACCACCTCTCACTGGACTTCTCGGTGTGTAAACAAACCACCCACTCACCATACAGCGTGTTTAAGGGCGGTGAGAGTGAAAAAAGGGAACAATTGGGAACCTTTCAAATCAGAGAAGTGTTTCTCTAACAGTGGACCAGCAGTAGTGAATGGGACTGCTACCACTTGTTTATTTGACAGCGGGCTTACTTACCCGAGTATAGTCGCCCGACATTTGGTACAACCAGGCCAAATGACTAAGGAAAAGGTTGATATTGGTGGAGTTTTGAGGGGAGGGACCTCACAGCGTCTGCAGATAGCCAATATTAAGGTGGAGAGCAGGTTTGTGCGTGGCACAATCAAAGCTGCTGTAATGGAACAGCCAGCTTATGACTTCATCTTGGGGGCCCCATATATAGTTTTGGGAAACCCCCCAGTCCCGATCCTTGCTGGTGCAAGGGGGCCTACTACAGGCCAGAGAAGTGAAAAGGGAATGTCCCGGATTCACGGAGCCCCACGAGAGCTCAACCAGCCACGCCTTGAGATGGAGAGGTTAAATACCTCCAAGGTTAGTGGAATGGTTTTTGCAGAGGCGTATCCCTCTGACAGCCCTGTTAAGCCGAAGGGCCAAACAGCGGCGACGCCTTTGATTTTGGAAATACCTTCGTTGTCGTCGGGAATTAGGCCCCCGATGGTATTACCTCCTGAGAGCGAGGAACATACTGACAAGAGTGGTAGAACGTATGTACACGACCAGCGCAATCTTCATAGGGCAGAAGACAGCGAATCGAGCGAACATATGTTTCCAACCAGCCCTGGAGCCCCATCCGACCAGCACTTTACTCAGACGGAGGAGGACAGTGATCTGAGAAACCGTTTGCCTATAAACGGAGATGGGCCCCATCCCGCTGCTAGCTCGCTAACAGAAAGCGGCTCTTGCAAAGAGGCAAGAAGCAAAAACGTACCACCAAATGCGTTCTGCTTAGTAGGGGAAACGGATGTCGCTGAGGTCAGGCGCAACCCAGTGAGAACCCCTGGTGGGAGAGTAGAGAAAGGAGCAATCTCTACGCAACCTCTAGGCAAACCAGAGGGGAGTGAAGCGATCGGAGAATTTATGCTGGAAGCACCAGATAGTTCGCACCTTCATCGCCATATACCTGCGGTCTCAAACCCGCCGAGATGCAGCAAGGTAGTCGCCATCGTCAGGCAGCCACAAAGCCAGTTGGTCAGGGCAGCCGACCAAGACAGCTTTTTTTACGGACATAGCCAAGGAAGGTTCAGACCCACCATTGGATGGCACAGGTCCGAAGAAAGATCAACTCTTCCACCGGAGCATGGGAGTTGGTAGAAGAAGAAGAAGGAGGAAACGTAGAAGAAGAAAGTCGCAGGACAACCATGGGAGTTGTAGTCGCCAGGCGGAAATAACCAGTCGTGACCATGAGACTTCAGGACTGACAGTCAGATCTGTAGACTTGTATAGGGGCCAGTCTGGAAATACAAGATCACATTAAATTAGATCGTGTACCACGAACTTGAAGAGGGGGGTAATGTGAGAAGTTAATGTGATTGAATTTACAACAGGCCCCAAGTTTCGGTTCCTAGCATTTATTTACGTTTTTTCAGGGAAGGATTACGGTGGGATTTTTATCTTATTCGTTTTTTTTTTATTTCTCTTTGTTTAATAATCGAGTTTGGATTTTTTGTGTAGATTAAGAATTACGGTTGCTAGGAGAGATGGTAGTTTTAACTTTTAGACTGGCACCAGCGCGCTGTTTCATTGAGATAATTCGTTCATGGAAGATTTTCCAGTGTAACATAATGGCAGAGCATTTTCGGTTCTTCTCAGTGAGCGCGCTATAATTTTTAGTAAGGGTGAAATCAGATGGGGGTAGAGGGGGAGTTTTAAGCGCGTGGAAACAGGTCAGCAACGGAATTTTTCAGCTTGATCGTAAGTTCTAAAATTAGATCATGACCGCAGGCAATTCCTGGCCCGTTGGTTGGTTCATAGATCGACCCGCTTAAGAACAAAGCCTAGCTATGACTCACGCGTAGCGTGGTCTGGGGTAATAAATAAGCGGGGTTCCCTGGCAGAAGTGGAGATTTTTTTGAACTTCTACGCCTTGGAAAAGAACTGTCTGTATTTATATACAGAGCCGACTGCTCTTTCGAGAGAAATTCGTGCTGGTAAATATGAAGTTAATTAAGCTTTAATAGTTTATAAGATTTTTGCAGAGTTGTTTCTAGGAGGTAAAGTTAATTCATAGAAGTAGAGCCATCAATGCTATAATTTTAATTGACTATAACTGACAGCGCAATTAGGTATTTTGTGAAAAGGTAGTAGGGAATTTTGATAGTTTCCTCAGAGTAGCTGTTTGTATAAATTGGAATATTACTGTTATTTGTCAGAAGACAGGGGATCTAATTTTTCCTGGATTTGTGATTTTAAATGGTGCAGCGTAAAACACGCTCGCGGAATTAAATTAATTTTAGTTCGTAACGGACATGCCATGAGTTACCCTCTTATCTAAATTATTATCAGAGTGCATTCATTCTTTTTATGAGATAATGAAAGCTTAAAGATAGTAGATGTTAAATACTATAATTTTGAGACACGATGCACGTAATTTCATTGTGATTTTCGAGGATTTGGAGAGAGGGGTACCGGAGCACGTGCTGTGTCTATTTTCTTAGAGGGGTGAATCTGAAAACGGAAGAAGAAGGGAGATAACGAGGCATGCATTGTAGAATAGGATTTCAGTTCCTTTAGAGATTTTAATGTCCATTGTTATCAGAATCGGGTGTAAATAATATTCCAGACACGTGGGTGAAGATTTCTCAATATTTGAGTTATAATATTAGCGAATAATACGCTAGGGTTTTGGTGTGTATTTAATTGTTCAAGTGTGTGTAAATTACCAGTGGACTAATTTGTGTAACGCTGTGGTAATAGAACGAGTGGCTTTAAATGTTAGAGCATGGGAAATTGTGTATTTTTCTCTGTATGGGTAAAACCTACATTTTGAAGTCAGCAGTTACGGGTCTAGTTGGGATTTTTAATTAGTCCCTTATTTAATAGACATATGTTTATACTGATGAATTCATGGAGACGGGAGATTATTGTCTCGGGTGAAGTCTATTGTATTTGGGTAGCCAGGTAAACACATCGATCATTGTTAAATAGTAGGGCCAGGAATTTACTGGCATCAGGTTCATTCAGTGGTTAGAATGTTGTGACGGGCTAACCTAAGCTGAGTCTGGAGATTAGAGTGTCGATAGGACAGTATTTGAGGGAAAGTGGGGGTAGGCATGTTTACTAATCGCTGAAGCGATACTAGAGCATGGGAGCTGTATGGAAGATTTGAAACTTAAGTGTTAGAGATTTGAAACTTAAGTGTTAGAGATTTGAAACTTAAGTGTTCGAGATTTCAAAACTTAAGTGGTCGAGATTGGAAAACTTAAGTGTTAAAGATTTGAAAACTTAGGTGTTAGAGATTTGCAAAAAACTTAAGTGTTAGATATTTGAGACTTAAGTGGTTGAAGAGTTGGGATTTAAGTGTTGAAGAGTGAGAGTTAAGGGAGTTAAGTGTTAAGGATATGGGAAATTTGTTGTGCGATATATATTTGTTATTGTTTTGTCCACAGCAGATATTTTCCAGGCGTGGCAGCTAGGGCTACAGTAGTCCTTGAGCGGCTAGAAGTTCGCCGGTCTTCTCAGGAGAAGAAGAGTCGGCAGAGCCAGGAAAGAAAGTGGAGTAGTGACAAGGGGTTCACTGGTGCAAACGTTTTGTACCCAAGAGAGCAAGGAGCTGGAAGCAGACTTCTTCAGCAAGAACAAGAGGTTCTTAATAAAATTCGGAGCTATTCACGCTCAGATAAAGCACACACTGAACCTAGGCGCAGGGCCTAGAGGTGTCGTGATTGGTCGGTCATAATAACACCGACGGCCCAGACCCAAGAGATGGGTAACGGGGCCTGTGATTTTTCCAGAATCGTCATTTGGTAGTGCAGAAGAGTCCAAGTCGAGAAACCAGAATGCCAATTCAAGTTAGCAGCTACAACGGCAGTCAGAGGAAAGAGGGTAAAAATACCTCTGAGCTGCAATAGAGGGAGAGAAGGAGAGTAGTGGAGGAGTCGCTTTTTCTGTAGGAACTAGGAGTGTCAGACAGACACTGAACATAACACTAGAACTCAGCAAGTCATCTGTAAGTTGTGTCGGAGGTGATAGAAGGGTTCTGGTCGTGGACTTGGTGATAGTCAGAGAATATTTAGCCTATAGTGGAGCAGCGGTGTAGGCACGTCATTTGTGTAGAAACACGTCTGCAGACAGACGGACAGTAGGAGTTAGGGTGTGTTTACATGATATCAGGTTGATTAGGAGAAAGACGGATCTGGTGTTCGAGATCCTCCTTCACATGTTGCTGTATTACTTACCTTTCTTCCTTACAGGTTGAGGGGAGGGCGACTGTGGGGTTACCTTACCTAATCACTTGAAATTAATTGTTATGTTCTTTCCAGGTGTAGGAACACGCATGTTTATTCTATTTTTGTAGTATGTTATATGAATTTTTTTTGTGTGGTGTAAATAAAATCCATTGTAAATTTCCGGCTGGATCAGTCACTTACTTCAACCTATATGTTGTCTGTAAGTGGTGTCTGTGGTGTTAAGTATTAAACCTTATCCCAGTCTTGGTAGCTAGAGGTAGTGAGGTTATCGCAAAACATTACGTCACTTAGTGGCAAGGGAGAGTCAATTTCGGTTCTCGACCCTTGACGCCAATAGCCTCATCTCCCACAGTCACTGTTATTTTCTTCTGAAATCTATCTTCTTAGTCTTTCTTTCCACTAGGGTCTAGTCTATTTAGGTAGGCAACCTCTAGTCTTAAATCCACTTCGTGACAAACAGAGACCGAGGATGTCGACCAGAAATTCAACACCATCTCAACAATATACAAGGAAAGCAGCAAGTCATGCTTGGGATTCCAGGAAAGAATGAGCCAAGACTGGATAACACCAGAAACGCTAAAGACCATAGCGAAGAGAAAGGAAACGAAAAGAAAGAAAACAAGCTAAGTCTCCCAGGTTAAAGGCAGAAACAAAAAGAAAGAAAACAAGCTAAGTCTCCCAGGTTAAAGGCAATATATAGTGAACAGTACAGTTAGCTGGACAAGGAAGTAAACCGTCAAACCCGTGCTAACAAAAGGACATTTCTGGATGACCTTGCAAGACAGGCAGAAGAGTCAGCACTGAGAAATGAAAAGCACAGTTTATAAAATAACTAAAACTATCAGTGGAAAACGAGGTGCAAACAACATAACATTAGTAAGAGACAAGCAAGGAAATCTCATCACCACAGCACAGGGGCAGGAAACAAGATGGACAGAGCACTTAAGAGAAACACTGAATAAGGAACCACCAGAGACTCAGCTGAATGTTCCTGAGGCTGAAAGTGACTTAGACGTAAATACAGACATTCCACAAAAAGAAGAAATCATCACAGCTATCAAAGGGTTTAAAAATGGAAAAGCGCCTGGTCACGACAATCTAAATGCCGAGTTATTCAAGGCAGACCCTGAACTAGCAGCAGAACTATTAGAACCACTATTTGCACAAGTCTGGGAAACTGAGACAACACCAACAGAGTGGAGTAAAGGAATAATTGTCAAATTGCCTAAGAAGGGCGACCTTGCAGACTGCAACAACTGGAGCGGAATTACTCTCCTCTCAGTTCCCAGCAAAATACTAGGCAGGATAATCATCCAGAGAATTTCAAAAGCTGTTGACCATAAACTGAGGAAAGAACAAGCGGGTTTTAGAAAGAACAGAAGATGTGCAGATCATATATTCACCCTCAGGAACATTATAGAGCAGTGCTCAGAATGGCAGAGACAGCTATACATTAACTTTGGTGATTTTGAAAAGGCTTTTGACAGCATACACAGGGACAACCTATGGAAAATACTGAGAGCTTATGGAATTGCCAGCTGCATTGTTTCCATCATAAAAAGCCTCTATTCTAACTTTACATGCAGTGTTGGATTGAGTAATGTAACTTTTGAAGTGAAAACAGGAGAACGACAGGGATGCCCCTTATCAACAACATTATTTTTGACAGCCATAGATTGGGTGATGCGCCAGACAACAGAGGGCAGTCCAAGAGGAATTAGATGGACAACGTTTTCTACACTGGAAGACCTGGAATATGCAGATGACATTGCACTACTCGCTCATTCACATCAATACATCCAAGAAAAAACAGATGGACACACACACAGAATGATGCTTACTACCAGCTCCACAGAAGAGAACAAGTGGTAATCTTCAGACTCCGCACTGGCCACAACAGATTGAGATACCATCTATTCAACAAGCTAAAGATAGGAACTACCGATCAGTGTAACTGTGGCACTGATAAAATGACTGCTGAACATCTGCTTCAAAGTTGCCCCTTATATGTGGTACAGAGAAAATGCATATGGCCGACGCCAGCTCCTTTCGTGGAAAAGCTTTACGGGGATTCAAATAGCCTCAAACTGACTACTGCTTTCTTTGAGAACATTCAAGTGGACGCCTGAGAGTGTACGAAGAAGAAGAAGAAGAATAAGTATGGCCAGCAGGTTGGCCTGAACATCAATCTTGAAGAAGACAGAGGTCATGACACTAAATGTGGGCAATCCTGAGCCAATAACAGTAAGGAACCAGCAGTTAGAACAGACAGACACATTTACTTACCTAGGATGCATAGTAAAACCTGACGGCCGAACAAGCAAGGACATTAACAACAGAATGAATAAAGCGAGAACAGCCTTTGCTAGTCTCAACACCATTGTGATGCTACACTGTAATTCTGTCTTTTAACAGGCCCGATTCTGTGGTTCTAGTTTGAGTTTTCACCATTTCTCTTCACTTTGTAATTATATGGGTTTGCCTTGTTTCTTCTCATGTGAATATATCGTGTTCGGTATTTTTGAGGAGGTAATTTTAATGGGTTCGTTTTTGTCGGTAGGTTTATTTTTCACTCGGCCAGTTTTACTTTCTTCTGATTTTTCGCGATTCCCGTAGATTTCATTGTTTACAAAAATCGACATTTTCGAGCACGCCTGTATGACACGTCAGAAACATGAGGCAATCGCGTAACGTGACGCAATTTTCGGCACGCGGGATTTGCGTAGGTTGATAATATTGATTTTTCCTAGAGCTGCCATTGGTCCGGGATATGCGTAGGAGTAAATTCGCGGGGGTGTTTTCTCTTGTATATAATGAGACAGAAAACGGGGATTCGGTCTCTATGAAAAATAATTGTCAGCCGTCAGACTTCGCATTATCGTTCTCCACTGTGGGAAAAAAACCAGCGATAATTGGTATGTAGGATTTTATCTTATTATCGTTTTATTCATTAGAGGGTTCTTTGAGAAATTCGCCCGTAGTTAATTTCTTCGGGGGACATTAACTTTTCAGTTTTAAAATAAACGATAGTGCCATCCATTATCATTTTTTTTAAGAACGACGTAAATGTATCAGTGTGCTTATTCTTTCTATGATTTTGGCAGTAGTTAGGAGTGTGTGAAGTTGTGAGAAACATGTGTGCCCATATTTGTAGAATGTTATGTAAAACCACCATTTATTTCTGTGTATTTACTAATGTAATTTTATGGGGAAATCCCTGGCGTGTTCGTTAATTTTACTGAGCCTTAAATGTGAGAAATATTGTCGGAGGCAGTGAGATTATGTTATCAGTGAATTATACGGCTTGGGGAAATAAATCATTCCTACAGCGAAGTTTAATTTAAATTGGCTTAAGTAAGGACACCTCAAGTGTACATGTTAAAAGGAGACCACGGAATTTAGGACAAAGGATTTCCCTAGTGGTAATGTTTTGAACACGTGGGTAGTCATGCGTAACACTTCAGACGAGGTCGGGAGACCTTGTTTACCCAACGGTCAGATTTAGAGAAAGGAGGGGGGGGGGGGGGGGGGGGGGGGGGGGGGGGGGGGGTGAAGAGACACGTGGGTCGAAATATTTTATATATTGGTGTTCAGAACGAGAGAAGGGGAGGATAAGTGTGATTTTAGTGCCACGTGGGATAGTAGTATTTCATGTATTGATGAAGAACGAGAGAAGGGGAGAGAAGGAGTGAGAATGAAGTGACACGTGGATAGAATTACTTTATGTATCGTATATGTTAGAGATAAGTGATTTTAGAGAGGGTGTACATTAGACGCTGTTTCTTTTAATTTCAGCGAGTCTCGGCGAAACAGTGGGGAGCATAATTTTGTCAAATAAAATTATCCACGGCAAGGACATACCTCAGTAGTCAGTGGACTCGAGTTATCGTCAGAAGCAACAGAAAATTAACCTACGGGGTTTTCCCAGTGAGGAGCGGGAACGGGGGTTATTTATCATACTGGCGGAGCTCATCGCTATTATAGTCTCCAGCAACGACACGTGGCAGTGAGACCGGTTTCAATTTCGTACAGCCAGAAATCAAGGCCTTGTTTTCCTCCAACTCCGGAGCGGGTTAAAAGAGGGAAGTTATTCAACGGCAGAGAAGATTTTGGCAGTAAATCAAGCACCGCATTCAGGAGCAGGGGAGAGGGTTAACATCCCTGGGTCCTGATAGTAATGAGAGAAGAGAGTAGCGGAGACGCTGCATCATCAGTCCTCGAGTGTTAGAGAGACACTGAGACCAAGAAAGAGAGAGATAGAGAGACACTGAGACCAAGAGAGATAGAGAGATAGAGGAGGGAGAAAATAGACAGGACCAGTAGGGTCTGTTCAGTATTCATTTGACAGATAGACCCTGAGCCATCAGCTAAAGCCAAGTCTATTATTTTAGCAATTCTTGTGGTGTAGTTATCGGCGCATATCGCCTAACAAGTAGAAAGCTGTGTAGCCATTTGTTGCGGAAAAATCACCAGGACTGAGACAGTAGAAATTTATTAGTGTTAGAGAGTGGAGGCTAGAGTTGACAGCCCCACCATATTAGAGTTATTGTAATCACTAACCATTTTTATTGTTCCTCAGCAGGGTGACAGGAAGAGTGAATGCGAGTGGGGTTTTTTTTTGGTCTCTCAATTTAATCGTTACTTGTTTTCCAGGCCGTGCAACAGTGCACGCTATCAACTGACTTGATGACGTATGATGCCATTTTATGTTTTTCTTGTATGTAAATAAATATATATAATATATTTACTGGATCAGCTTCTACTCTTTACTATACTTACTTTATGTCGTCTGTATAGTGGTGTCTGTGGTCGTTTTTATACACCTTATCTCCTTGTATTTAAAGGAAGTCAGAGGAGGGTGAGATTATAGCCAGTTTGACGTCACGAAGCGGCAAGGGGGAAAATCAAAACCTGGTTCTATCCCTTGTGCCAATAGTCTCATCTGTCTACAGGCATGTCATTTTCCATCTAAATTCTATCTTCTCAGACTTTCTTATACTAGGGTCTTGTTTTCATTCAGGCAAACTCTATAAACTTAAAACCACTTCGTGACAAGTCTTCGTGACAAACATTTGGAAGTCTTCCAGTACAGCACAAACACCAAATTAAGACTGTATGAGAGCTGTGTACTTTCTGTGCTTCTCTATGATGCGGAATGCTGGAGAGTAACAGAGAAGGAAATGTCGAAACTGTCCTTCTTCCACATAATCTGCCTAAGGAAAGTTCTCTGAATCTTTTGGCCAAACACCATCAGTAACCAAGAACTACTTATTCGGAGTAACCAGGAGGACATGCACATCATCATAGCTGGCAGACGCTGGAGTTGGGTTGGCCACGTCCTCAGAAGCGACCCTGATACCATCACAAGAACAGCTATGCTGTGGACCCCTGAGGGAAAGCGAAGGAGAGGCTGACCAAAAACAACTTGGTGGAGAACTGTGGAGGCCGAGATGCAAAGAATGAACCTGAGTTGGAGCACTGTACGAAGAATGGCCACCGACCGAGCAAAGTGGAATCAATTTGTTGCTGCCCTACAAGACGCCACTAGGCGTGATGGCCACTGACTGCTTTGACGGTTGGCGGTTATGGATCAAAGAAGAAGAAGACTTGGCACTTCAGAATTTTTCCCCCTGCAAGTTTGTAATTCTGCACCAGTCATTCATTGAGCAGTGCAGATGGTTACCAATCAGGAGAAGGCAGTGTTTTTTTATTGGCTGGACTTTGTACTTGTTACATAGGGTGCCCATGTGGAGACTGAATACAGAGCTTTTCATTTTGAATGTGAATTTCAATGAATGTGACCAATAAAATTCCTTGAGTTAAAGCTGCAGGATGGCCACCGACCGAGCAAAGTGGAATCAATTTGTTGCTGCCCTACAAGACGCCACTAGGCGTGATGGCCACTGACTGCTTTGACGGTTGGCGGTTATGGATCAAAGAAGAAGAAGACTTGGCACTTCAGAATTTTTCCCCCTGCAAGTTTGTAATTCTGCACCAGTCATTCATTGAGCAGTGCAGATGGTTACCAATCAGGAGAAGGCAGTGTTTTTTTATTGGCTGGACTTTGTACTTGTTACATAGGGTGCCCATGTGGAGACTGAATACAGAGCTTTTCATTTTGAATGTGAATTTCAATGAATGTGACCAATAAAATTCCTTGAGTTAAAGCTGCAGGATGCAGTATTATTTATCTGTAACAAGAACAGCTATGCTGTGGACCCCTGAGGGAAAGCGAAGGAGAGGCTGACCAAAAACAACTTGGTGGAGAACTGTGGAGGCCGAGATGCAAAGAATGAACCTGAGTTGGAGCACTGTACGAAGAATGGCCACCGACCGAGCAAAGTGGAATCAATTTGTTGCTGCCCTACAAGACGCCACTAGGCGTGATGGCCACTGACTGCTTTGACGGTTGGCGGTTATGGATCAAAGAAGAAGAAGACTTGGCACTTCAGAATTTTTCCCCCTGCAAGTTTGTAATTCTGCACCAGTCATTCATTGAGCAGTGCAGATGGTTACCAATCAGGAGAAGGCAGTGTTTTTTTATTGGCTGGACTTTGTACTTGTTACATAGGGTGCCCATGTGGAGACTGAATACAGAGCTTTTCATTTTGAATGTGAATTTCAATGAATGTGACCAATAAAATTCCTTGAGTTAAAGCTGCAGGATGCAGTATTATTTATCTGTAACACTTGCATCTGCTGAAAGTTATTGAAATTTATAATCCGTGAATAATTCCTGAATATCATGTATAACTGAAAAAGTGGGCTTCTGGACACTGCCTTCGATCACTTTGTTCACATTTATAATCAAAATCATCTTTAGTGATGAGTTCTTGGTTGCTAAAACTGGTTCAGTTTTTAATTTAATAACCAACTTTTTTTTGGGTCTCATTCAAGATGTATTTAAATTTTTCATCTGCTCTGTAAACTTGAAGATATTTGATAGATTGTGACAGCAATGAAATAGCTTGCGACATACTGACATTGCCCTACGTAGTTCCATGAGGTCTCTTTTGTGATTCTGTGAATTTACTTTTGCAAGTTCATTGCTGACAAAGTCTATGAACTACTGAATAAGGAAATATGAATGAGCTATAATCCAAAGTGCCTGAGGTACTGCACTGCATTCATCAGAAACTTTGTTTCATCTGCAGGGACTCTTTGCCTTTAATTGTAGACCTGAAGTCTGAAGCTCTTCGAGAACGCCACTGGAAGGAGTTGATGACAAAAACTGGCCAAGAGTTTGACATGAACCCCAAGACATTCACACTGGCAGGAATCTTCAGCATGAAACTGTATCGCTTCACCAATGACATAATGGATATTGTCACTGCCGCAATTAAGGAGATGAGTATTGAAAAAGTAAGAAGTTTAATTTTTTCAGTTGTGTCTTCTTTCACCAGGCTGGAATAATTACTTACTTAGTGATCCCTCTTCTACCCTAGGGTGTAGAGGTTATACTGGAATACATGTGTAAATAATAAAGCGGCTGCTGTAAAACGGAAAGATGAAGCACACACAACAAAATTGGTGTGGAGTTGTATTGCAAAACTACACAGGGCACATGACAACTACAATTACAAAAAAGGAATGTACTTTGAAATTTGTCATTGTAATTTTATTCAATGACAGTTTAAAAAAGTACACTACAATTGCAAATGCCAGAAATGTCCCATGTTGTCGGTGTATCGTTCATTTGTAATTCTGACTCCAGACCAGTTTTTATTGTAGTATGTTTTATCTTCCAATTTTGCAGCAGCCCGCTTTATTATTTACACATATATACATACATTGAAAATGCAATAAATTAATATACATAAATGAAAACAATAAATGAAATTACATTATATAACACTACAATCAATGAAGGACTACAACACCATCAAACGTTGTACAAGGTGACTAATATGAGGTTGTGCGTAGGGCTGGCAACATCATCATGTGAAGCAAATCACTTCATATGCAATAGAATAAAGCGGCTAGGAAGAGGTAGGCTCAAGCGAACTAATTTTGTTACCCAGGCAAAAGAAAAATTAACAAAGATACCATACTTGCAAACTCGATCACAAAGAAAATACCACCAAGCATAATTATCCCACTGTGGAAAAGAAGATGCTTTCCTAAGATAAAATCTGATATTCCAGGGATTGAAAGTAAAGGAGTTCAGACAGAAACACAAAGAAAGCATATAACAACCAAGTATATTGACCAAACATTTCCTGGACACATGCATATACTGATGGTTCAGCAAAAAATGCAGTTGAAAATGGGGGAGCTGGCATCCTCATTCAGTTAAAGAATAGAATTCACTCTATGGCAATTCCACTGGCAAATACTGAAATAACTTCAATGCTGAAGCAGAAACCCAGAAACAGGCAGTGGAAGCTCTTATTGAGTACAAAACACTTGCAGAAAAACATATAGTGATCTTTACAGTTGCCCTGTCAGTAATTACAGCCCTGAAGAGCCACCATGCTAAAGGGTTGAAAGCCTGGCAAAATGCTTAAACAAGTGCACATTCCAGTGGAAACCAGCCCATTGCAACATTCCTGGCAAAAAAGAGGCAGATAAACTTACATCGCTGTAAGGGGATCGCTGCAACAAAGCGATATATGGGCAACTTATGAAATGGCAAAAACAACTATAAAGCTATATTCAAGTCCAAATGGGACAGAAAACACCCAGGTCACATAAAGATTATGCTTAACTACCAGCTATCTAGGCGATACCAGGTCACCATTTTCCACTTAAGCGCTGGTCACAATAGGTTGAGGTACCATCTATATCACAAGTACAGAATTGGTCCAACAGATCTCTGCTCCTGTGGCACCAGCCCCATGACAGCTTAACATCTGCTCCAGTCCTACCCAACTTACAGCAATGAATGGAGTAGCATATGGCAACAATCCACTTCTCTCCATGAAAAACTGTTTGGAGATGTCAGGAACTTTGAGCTAACCACTGCCTTTATTAAAGTCATTAATGTAGAAGTCTGAGGGTGAACGAGGAAGAAGAAGAAGAAATTGACACAAAAACCACAGCTGCAAGAGTATTTCAATGCTTGGTGCAGGCTTCCTGCAGAGGGACCAGCTAGAGTGGTGCTACGATGCTTGGTGCAGGCATCCTGCAGAGGGACCAGCTAGAGTGGTGCAACAATGCTTGGTGCAGGCTTCCTGTAGAGGGACCAGCTAGAGTGGTGCTACGATGCTTGGTGCAGGCATCCTGCAGAGGGACCAGCTAGAGTGGTGCTACAATGCTTGGTGCAGGCTTCCTGCAGAGGGACCAGCTAGAGTGGTGCAACAATGCTTGGTGCAGGCTTCCTGCAGAGGGACCAGCTAGAGTGGTGCTACAATGCTTGGTGCAGGCTTCCTGCAGAGGGACCAGCTAGAGTGGTGCAACAATGCTTGGTGCAGGCTTCCTGTAGAGGGACCAGCTAGAGTGGTGCTACGATGCTTGGTGCAGGCTTCCTGCAGAGGGACCAGCTAGATTGGTGCTACAATGCTTCATAAGGAGTGAAAAGGAAAATGATTTATGTGTAATAATTTACTGTATTTTCAATTGTGTCTGTTTATTCATCATGCTGTTGTTTGTGTGTACTAATTTGTTGCTGTTTCCATTTCTATATATAATTTCCTATAAACAGATTTGTGAAAAAAATGGATTAAATTTAAATATTTAGATATCTGGAAACAGTGGTGATAATCAGAGAGAAAACAATTAAATGTGAGAACATGATAAAAGCCTATATGCGAGTAACCACCGACAAAAGACACCCCCTACATGAGAACATAGCTGACATCAAAGGAGCAAGAATGAAGAGGCGGATGTCATGGATGGCATAGGCAGAGGCTACGATTGGTCAGGGGACCAGGATTGAAAATATGTCCAAAGGGGAAGAGTGGAGAAAGTCAGGGGAGAACTAGGTAAACTACCAGCAGGTCATCATTAGCCTTGGCAGAGAGTGCAGATCTTGGGGCAATGGAAAAGCAGAGCTGAGATTAATCAGCTGATAAATGATCATGTTGGAGATTATGACGCCATTGTGTATGCTGATGGGTCTGTAGTGCGTGGTGAGAAATCAGGATGGGGCTTCTCTGCGAGAATAAAGGGCAGGGTTATTGCTGAACAGAGTGGAGCCTACATGATAACAACCTCCAGCAAGAGAATGGAGATAGAGGCAGTTACTGCAGCACTGAGGTGGCTGTCTGAAACTCCATCAACCATGGCAGTTATATTGTCAGACTCTCAAGTCATGCTTCAGAAAGTTCAGAACGGCGGGCTGCGGCAGGAATGGAAAACATCAATAGAATCCTCAAGTCTTCAAGAACTGGTGTGGATCTACTGTCCTGGTCATGCAGGGGTATGTGGCAATGAGAGAGCTGACAGACTGGCCTCAAGAGCACCCATAGTGGGGACACTTGACATGGATAAGAGAGAGATACTAAGTGCAATTAATGATCGCCTGCTAGATAATAACACTGCAATGGATGAATCAACAAGGCTGAGACTGTTGGAGTGTGGCTTCAAACGTGGGACTAACAGAGATGGATGTGAGAGAGGAAGCATCTGTCGTATGTACAACCAGCGTGCTACAGGTACAATTAGCATTCATACTCTTCGACATTTGCTGAGGGAGACTGAGCAACTATGGGTTTGCCCGGAGTGCAGTGAGGTCGATTCTGATTAACAATAACAATAACAACATGATAAAACAAATGGTATTACATCTGATGATGCAGTTCAGACATAAAGGAATATTTATAACAGAAAAAGTTAGAAGATGAATAGCAGAAATATACTACTGGACAAAAGTTAAGGGCCACCAAGAAAAACTCCACTATGGACCAATTAAATGCCCAGGTGTAAACAATTTATTTTGTAATAAATTGTTTACACCTGTTTGCATTTAATTGGTCCATAGTGGAGTTTTTCTTGGTGGCACTTAACTTTTGTCCAGTAGTAGCAGGTTTTCAGAAAAAAAAGAACATAGTAATAAAAAAGTTTCATGTAGCAGAAGTGAGGATGAGAGCCATGCAGTGTAATGTGGAACCAGTTTTGCTGTGTGAATGTAAATCTTAGAGAAACAGAAAAAAATCTACAAAGGATATGTGTTTCCTGAAGATAATAACATACATGTTAAGGACTGCACTGAAATCATATGGGAAAGTATTAACTCATAGCATAATTTTTATTGTGTAAATCACTAACAAAAGCTAAAAGAAGAAATATGTTCCAATCTCATTCAATTTTAACTGAATTCTTTTACCTGTTTTCTTTCCTTCCTTTACTTTTTTTCTCACCTCTCTGTCATTCATCCTTTCTTTCTTTTCTTTTTTTCCACACTTCTTGTTATTGTTCATGTTCCTTTCTGTCTGTCAATCACTTAATATTTCATTGTGTGTTTATTCCTTCTTTTCCCCCTTTGTTCTTTCTTTCTTTTCTTCCTTTCATCTTTCTATATTTTGTATTTCTTTCTTTCTGTTTTTCATTCTTATATTATTTTCTGTATCTCATTCATTATTTCTGTCTTCATTCATTTTGTTGTTTTTAATTTCACTATTAACCAGATTTAGCACATTATGCATAACATAACCACAGAGTTCACCAAGATAACCAGGAGTCTTTGATAATGAACATTACTTATGCACATAAAAACTCTACTTATTTTTTTTTTTTTTAGGTTTGCTCAGTTATTATATGAATTACTTGAAATGTGATGTTTGCTAATATGCTAATAAAGTTGTCTCTTCTTGAACAGGGAATAGCTGACGTGGAGGAGACATGGAAAAAGGCCAAGTTTGTTGTTAATGCTTACATCAAGGGCAACAGGAAAGCATATATCCTGGGACCAGTGGATGAAATCATTCAGAGCCTGGATGACACTGGTGTAAACCTCCAGAACATGTCTGCCTCTAGATTTATTGGGCCATTCCTTGCATCAGTGCAGAGCTGGGAGAAAGCGCTAGCAAAGATTTCTGAAGTTTTAGAAGTAAGTACTTGGTGTCCTTGACCTAAGAAATTTAATCAGTTGACATATGTACTGGTTGGTTTATTTGTTTCAAAGAAAGCAGTGGTCAGCTTGAGGCTACTTCTGTCTCCATAGAACCTTTTCCAGGATTGGTAATGATGATGGTCACATGTGCTTTCTCTGTTCCTCATTTGTTGAGCATCTTTAAAGCAGATGTTCAGCAGTCATTTAATCGGTGCCACAGTCACACTCATTAGTAGTTCCTGTCTTTAGCTTGTTGAATAGGTGGTATTCCAATCTGTTGTGGTCTCTGCGGAGTCTGAAGATTATCATTTGTTCTCTTCTGTTGAGCTGGTAATATGCATCATTTTTTGTGTGGCCTGAATGTTCTGCTTCCATTTGTTCCTGTATCTGCTTCTGATAAAACTCTTTGCCTCTTCAAAAGTTATACTTGTATCAGGCTGAGGTAGCTTTCCACCTTCCTTTGCCAATCTGTCAGCTTCTTCATTGCCGAAGATGTTGCAGTGAAATGGGATCCACTGTACTACAACTCATTTGAATCGGTGGCTTAGTTTGTAGAGTACTACTTTTAGGTCATCCAGATCTGCATTGTTCTGGCTCTTCAGTGTTGCAATTACTGACAGTGCTTCTGTAAAGAAAGCAACTTGTCTCTCTATGCTTTCCTCTGTCATTAGGACCTCTGCTGCAGTTTTCAAGGCCTCTGCTCTGAAGTTGTTTGAGAATTTTTCTGTTGCCACTGACAGCCTTTTTTGTGTACCAATGCTTAAGTTCAGCAACACTCCTCCATCTCCATCTGCTGTTGCATTTGTTGCTGATCCATCTGTGTAGGCATGGGTCCAGGTTTTGCTTGTGTGATGTTTCTGTATGTATTCTGTGGCTATGGCTCTTCTTTCTGTTGCAGTCTGACTCTTCTTTCTCTCAATACCAGGATTGTTTTCTACCATTTCTGGGAAGCGCTGTCATTTTTAATCTGGGAGCTTGTGTGCAGTATAGATTGGTTTAGCTGTGAAATTGTATTTAAGGGATCTGTTCTAATCTTTGTTTTGTCTGATTCTACAAAGTTGCTTCGCTTGAGTCTTCCCCATTCAAGACCATTTATTCTATGGTACATTGGGTGGTCTGGTAGTCTCCTGAATTTCTCAGCTTGTTTCTGTGCCCTACTACTCGTATGTTATCTCTCAAGTTCTTTAAAAGGTGTCTTCATGCCTCCTGTTATGATTCTCATTGCTTGCTTTTGGAGTCTATTAATTTTATCAAAGTTTGACTTAGCTGCTGTTGCCCATGCTGCAATACCATATTCTAGGACTGGTCTCACTCGCCAAGTGTATAACTACTTTAGCACACTCTCATCTGCTCCCTAAGCTACTCCATCAAGTTTTTTCATGACTGCCATTCTTTGCATTGCCCTTTATCTGGTTCTTTCAATCTGATTTTTCCAAGTCAAATGACAATCACAGATAATGCCTAGGTAGTTCTGATTTTCATCCTGGTATATGTTTTTCCTGTTTAACACTAGTTTGGAGCTCTGTGGTTTATTTGAGAGGGAGAACACTGTGTATGTTGTTTTCCTTTCATTTATCTTCATTAGCCATGCTCTGGCCCACCCCTCCAGTGATATCAGGGCTTGCTGCCTCCGATTGCTTGCTGTAGTGATATACTCTTCAGAGATCCATAGGGCTAAGTCATATGCAAATTAGGCATTGTGTGTTCTTCTTGGAATAATGTCTGTTATGTCATTTATGTATGCAAGGGACAGTGTAAACGACAGAACTCCCCCTCAGGAGACACCCTGCTCCAATATAAACTTCCTACTAGCCTGCCTTGTAGCTGTACTGTTGCAGTTCTATTCTCAAGGTGCTGGCCAATTCATTTGTACATTCTGTCACACACTCCACTTTTTTGCAGCTTGACTTTCAGTCCTTCTTTCCATACTTAGTCAAATGTTCTCCAAATCTACCCAAACCCTGACTGTGTGCTTTTTCTCTTGGAAGGCACTTTCAATTTCCTGAGCTTTTTAAGTGATCTGATCTTCAGTGGATTTGTGTGTCTGAATCCTGCTTGGTGTGGGGTTAGAATGAGTTTTTACTTTACGCAATATAAAACAAACTTGTTTGTGTCTTATAAGATTTACAACACTTACAAACAATTTTCAGCCAATTTACAACGATTTTATATACATTATGATTCCTCCCATAAATAAATGTGTTTGCTTTTTTGTTTTGAAACATCATCTGTGGGAACAAACGTAGAATCATTTTGGTGCTTGAGTAAAAACCTCAAAACTGCCTGGGACAGAAAGAAGGAAGGCATGCAAAATACACAGTAGCATAGCTTAACACGTTATTTTTCTTTAGGCAGACTGAAAGATTGTGATATGTACTGGATGTAATGTAAACTATCAAATGTTTTCTGTTGAAACTGACAGAAGCATAATTTGCTTTCCTTGGAATAAAAAATGCTATTTATATTTTCTTTAAGACTGACAGCCAGCATAATTGTTTTTTCACTGGTAGCATATGATATAAATATATATCCTTTAAGACAAGACAGAAGGCTTATGTTTTTTGCCTATCTTCATCATCATTAGAATTGCCTTCTGCTCCATAAGGAGCAAAGGCCTTCAACACACCTGTCCCATACCATCCTGTCCCGTGTCATCATCTCAAGGTCTTTCCATGGCTTCCTCATCTCTTTCATTTCTGCTTCCAGCCAATGTTTCAGTGATACAATGCAGGTTTGTTGCACAATAGTTGAATGTTCTTTTTAACACATTAACTACCGCAAGCAGGTGGATCCGACTTTTGAAATCCTATCATTTGGACCGCGAGTCGCTCAGAGCGTTGATCTAATTTTAGGAATAAAACGAATGAAAAATGTACTGAAACACTTTCTGATCTGGTTCGAAATTTTAAGTTGCTACCGGAAAACAAATTTCCAAAGCATGGTTGTTGTAGAACACTGGAGAATTGATATTATGTTCATGTTTTTCAGCATTTTCGGTTAGTTACCAAATCGTGTAAAACTGTTTACCATGGCAACTAGTGATAGGACTACAAAAAATGCTTGTACATCTCATGTAACGGCTGAATAGGCTAGAAACTTGTTTCAACAATTGACTGATAGATCTAGCGACGAGGACAAAGTGAAAACGGTGTGCACATTGATTGAAATAGGGATTTTGATAGAGATGGGGCGCAAGCAGTTATAAATGTGAAAATATTGCAAGTCCTTGGTCATCGGAGGGCCGTTAAATAGCAACAACCTCTATTAGAGTTACAAATGGTGCTTATTTTAATAGTAGATTCATTTATCTTTAAAATGACGCGTAATTCATAAAAATCTGTAAACAATTACGAAAACTACCACTTACTTTGTGCAAACACCTACAGGATAAAAATGGGAAAAAAATGTAATTAGGCCACAGTGTGTTTTTTAATTCGGTAGTTAATGTGTTAATAGAGTAGAAACGTTATCTTTTGTTTCCTGTTAAAATTACATAAAAGAAAGCACTAGGTTACCTCTAGACTTAAGATTGTTAGAAGACAGTTTATTTTAAGATGTTTGTTGTAATTTGTACATTTATTAATTAATTACCATATGTAAAATGAAGGCATTATTGTCACGGCACGTTTTACTGCCGTTTTGACTCTTATGCTTACGTGAAGCTGTGTTTTTCTGGGCTGTGAACAAAACTCGATATGCTTGAGTTCCAGTGTAAGCAACCCATCGACCCATCATGTGATGTCATGTGACGAGGTTGAATTTTTGTGCAAAAGGAATCATAAAGGATTAGAGTCTTGGTAGCCATCTGGTAGAGATGTGTTTTTGGAAAGCTGGTTTTGATACCATATTTTTTCGGCCTATGGCAGGATACTGAGTAGTTGCCATTGCTAATTTAGTCCTGGTGTGTTTGTTTGTTCTGGTGCAGAACTATTTTGCTCTATGAAGTTGTCAGCTGTATTTTAATTCTCGCATTGTGTTTAATATTTATATGAGAATGTTATACTGTAGTTCGTCTCATCACACATTATGCTGAGTGATGGTCAGACTTGACCATGATGCTGATCGGATAGTCTATATCTATCGTACTATTTGCATTAGTAGCACATATATATGTTGTATCTCATTCTGGCAATGTTTGGCCAAGTTATTGTTCATTGAATAAGGAGATAATTACTATTTGAGCCTGCCTTTATTTGTGTGGCGTCTGTGGCCTAATGGATATGAACGCAGTTTCATAATCCAGATATACCAGGTTCGAAACCTGCTGCAGGCGGTTTGGTAGCAAATCGCTTTGTGTGGATTTTTAACAATGGTATAAGCGCCGTACCGTTCAGAAAGCAATGGCAAACTACTGAATGAAAAAAATTGCCTAGAAAAATCACAAACAGCCAATAAAAGTTGGGGTTGATTGCCATGTCCTGTAAAGGATAAGCAACTAACTTTTATTTGTGTCACCACTGTTCGTGAAGCCCTTAGCGTGTACGAGCGTTATTGTTCCTGTTCCTGTTCAGACGTGCAGTAGTAGTGTGTGTATTTGTATTGTGTTGACATACAATACATACATGTTGACAATCATCATCACTATGTGTTCTCTATGCACTTACTAGATTTGGCTGCAAGTGCAAAGAAAATGGATGTACTTGGAGGGAATATTTGGCGGGGGAGATATCAGCAAGCAGCTGCCAGAACAGGCAAAATTTTTTGATGTTATTGATAAAAGGTTTAAAAAGGTAAGCAAAGAATCTTTCTCATTTATTTTTAATTGTGGTTATTTTGATGTAGTAGTAGTCACAGTATCACTGTGGTAGCATAGTTTATTAATCTCATCTATTGGTGTCTTTCTGGAAAAACTTTAGTACACCTCTTCTGCATACAGCCAGAGAAGTCTTGCTGGTACACTGTAATAGAGTATCTTTAATACACATTTTTTGTTTCTATTTTACTGCTTATTTGATAGCAAATAGCAATAGTTAAGGCAATGGTGGTAGTAGTTCTGATTGCCATGGTTGTGATGATAGTGATAACAGTGTTTGTAAAATTGTCTCACACATAAATATACCACTTTTCATGGCTTGTTCATCATTCTCTAATCAAGTAAATGGGTAGACTCATGGTCTGTGTGGCCATTTCTATTGATGTATGATCTGATACATTGAAGGTGTTGATTTATGCTGTTTCCTTCAGATAATGGATCAAACCTTTGAGAACCCAAATATAAAAGCTGCTACACATATTGACGGCAGATTTGAAGAACTGCAATTACTTTCACAAGGGCTAGAAAAATGTCAGAAATCTCTAAATGATTACCTTGACTCAAAGAGAAACGCATTTCCACGGTATGTGAGCTTGATGTATGTCTGGCTAGTTTAACTGGATGAATTAATGCAGGGGGAATTGATAAATGGGTCAGTGATAGGTGTGGTCAGGGAAATTGAGAGGTTCATTGTTGGTGTAGAACAGTGCTTCTAAACCTTTTAGAGGTCCAGCACCATTTTACAGCATCTTAAGAACCCTGACATCCTTTTAAAGCATCTTAAGACGCTGCACACCCCGATATCTTCTAGTTGCAGAATATGTCAGAAATACAAAACAAAAGAGAAAAATATCTTAATACTTTCATAAGTATAGCATTATCCATCTACTGAAGTGGTGAAAGAATAGAAGAAATTCTGGCTGAATTAGAAAACACCCATCTGTTTAAACAAAAGAGCTTTTTTGGAAGTCGTCTGGCAAGCTGCAAGGTTAGTTCAGGATCTAACAGCGATTTAACAAAGTGCTTTTGGTGTGGATAATCCATAATCTTCATTAATTCATTCTAACCACGAGCTGTATGGTGTGCCAGATTGGCCTTTACTTTTAACCACGGCACATCCTGCGCCAGCGTGATATATGTCAAATTTGAACGGAAAATTAGAAAATATCTGCAACATGCTGGTTTTTTTTAATCATTTCATAACATCCAGAACGCGTGCATGAATGTTTGGGAATGAAAAAGAAACATTCTGAAAATGAAATTTTGTGCTTAACATCCGTTGCTATAGATTTACCCGTGGGCAGCGTGGTACGTCCACTTGATACAATTCCGAATTTGAACAAAACATTAGAAAATAAGTGACCATAGCATGTTCAAATCATGTAAACACTTCATGTGGACCACGTGTTTTGAACTGGTAGCAAAATAAGTATTCTGGTGCTTAATTTTTACATACTTTTATCAACTAATGACGTAATGAGGCTGTTTGTTTACAAGTAGCATTGTCACATACATAACAGTCATAAACTGTGAACGAATCAACCGCAAAAGATTATTTCTCAATGAATTTTAGTGATATTGATAGTGATAATAACCTAATTTTGATTCTTATAAGGACATTTAACAAATTTGAAATTTTAAGTAATTTACTTACTTAGTCGTTCCCCTTCTACCATGAGGTGTAGAGGTTTGGAAGAGAGAGCGCCAGACTATCCTATCGGCTGTCTTCCTCCTGGCCTGGTTCCATTCTAGTCCTCGGTCCTTCAGAGATTGTCTAATGTTGTCCTCCCAGCGGACTCTGGGTCATCCTGGGGTCTGGATCCCTGACTCTTTGTTTCCCATGCTTGTCATGGTAGCCGATCTTCTCCCATTCTGCAGACATGGCCAAACCCTCTTAGTTGGGATTGTTCTACTTGGGTCTGCAGGGGGGTGGGATTTTAGGCCTTGATGTATCGTCTGGTTGCAGACCATGTCTCTTCTTGTTACTTCAACCACCTTCCTCAGATACCTCATTTCTGAGGTTTGGATCTGGCTTTTGTGGATTGTAGTCATTGCCCATGACTCGCATCCATATGTCAAGACTGGGACATAGGTGGAGCGGTATACAGCCATCTTCATTTTCTTACCAACCTCTCTCTTGCTGAGGAATCCTTGATTTATGGCCTGAAAAAGTCTCCCAGCTGCTGCTTTTCGAGTGGCCAACTCTTCTTTGATGCCTCCCTTTCGGTCTATAATAGCACCGAGATATTTAAAGTGGTCGACCTGCTCCAGGACCTGTTCTCCCAGCTTAATCTGATGTCTTCTTTCTTCTCATGATATCACCATGGATTTTGCTTTAGAGCTACTTATGACCATTCCTCTCTTCTCCAGCTCTTCCTTCCAGACTTGCAGGTTGGATTGGAGATGTGCCTCTGATTTAGCAATCAGGGCAACATCATCAGCAAATGCCAGCTCTGAAATACATACCTGTCTCATCTTCCAGTACCCCACTGAATACTTTCTTGTTCTCTCCTTACATGCCTTGATAACATCGTCCATGAGGAGTATGAAAAGATAAGGTGACAGGATATCACCTTGTCTTACACCAGTGGTGGTCCTGAACTCTTCTGACTTAATGTTTGCTGTCCTCACATAATTTCTGCAAGACTTGTAGAAGCTCTGTATAGCATGAATCAGAGGTGCTGGAATGTTGTTCCTTGCCCAACAGTCCCAAAGTTTGCTCCAGGGGACCGTTTCAAATGCCATTTTCAGATCTATGAAACAAAGATGGATCTCACTCTTATACTCAAGGGCCTTTTCACTCAGCTGTCTGAGTGTGAAGATTAGGTCTTGAGTACTTCGGTTTGCTCGGAATCCGCACTGGACCTCATCCAGTTGTGGCTCAGCTAGGCGTCGGAGTCTCTGCTCTAGGATTCTAGAGTAGATTTTACCAGGGACACTGAGAAGGGATATGGCTCTATGGTTTCCACATTGTAGATTGTCACCCTATTTGAAAATTGGTGTTATGATGGCAATCTCTCAATCCTTTGGTATGGTCTTGTTGCACCATGCTGCCTGTAGGACCCTTAAGAGCAATAGGTCACCTGATGCTCCCATGTACTTAACCATTTCTGGTGTTATACCATTATGCCCTGCTGCTTTGCCCATCTTGATTTTCTCCAGTGATCCTTCAGTTCTTCCATCTTTATGTCATCTTCGTCACCATTGGTTTCCTCTTCTGTGCTAGTGGTTATCATTTCTGATGCTTGACCTTGCTCACCATCAAGGAGTTCTGAGAAATATTCTTTCCATCTTTCCATTACTTCCTTCGGGGCAGTATGCAATTTGCCTTGCTTGTCCTTTATAAATTTGAGAGGGCATTGTTTTTCCTTCCTCATGTTCTTTAGGGTCTTATAGAACAATTTCTGGTTTTCTTGCGCATCTTTTTCTAGCTTTTCTCCAAATTCTTCCCAGGACTTCTGTTTTGCTGCTAGCACCTTGTTCTTTGCTTCTGTTCTGAGTATCACATATTCTCTATATTTCTCTTTTTGTCCTGCTGTGTTTTTAGCTCCTTATGGGTGGGTTTGAAAAAAAATCGAAAAAAGGTGATTCATCTTACGAGGACAAAAGACAAAGAAAATAGTCTACGTTACGGCCACAAGGCCTTCGTCAGGAAAGGAAAGAAAGTGAAGGCTAGATAGGACACATAAGAACTTAAATAAATATAAAAATAAAACCTAGGTACTTCCCTGAAGGCAAGGAGGCATCGAAATCCTATCACTATTAGGCAGCGTGGCTGAAAATGAAGTGACTTCCGCCACCGAATGTACACAATACATACTAAGAAACTAAAAACTAACAAACGAAACTGAACAATAAACTACCCACTTTTAGACACCCCATGCGGTGGATAAGACGGTTCTCAAGCTGTTCTCGGCTGGCAGTGTCAGAGGAGCAGGATCGGATCGCTGTGACCTGGATGTCGATGGGACCATGGTGGTCAGGACCATTGAAGTGTATGGCAACTGGTGTGGACTTTTGCTGAGAGATGTCATTTAAGTGCTGGCTGAATCTGTCCCCAAATCGTTTGCCTGTTTGGCCAATATAGGTTTTGCAGCAACGTTTACATATGATCGTATAAATGACATTGCGCGATTCACACATGAAGCTACTAGTGATGGTGTACGTAGCCTTAGGAAAGGACACCTTCTGGGTTGAGATGACATATTTACACGTGTTGCATCATGTCCGACCACAGGGTAGTGTGCCAAAATGAGTGGCATTCTCCTTTGGGAGACGGCTGTGAACAAGAAGATCCTTCAAGTTCTTGTCGCGTCTATATGCCACCAAAGGTGCTTCACCGAATACTTCTTGGGTCACAGGCTCTGCTTGGAGGATAGGGAGGTGGCAGAAAAGGATCTGTTTGACAGCAGTACTGTGAGGGTGATGGGTCAAGATTAATTTGACTCTATCTGAAGTGGATTTATAGTGAGGTTTTAGGGCCTTCTGACGAGAGATGGGGAGCACACGTTGGAGAGCAGAGGTGAGAACATGTTCCGGATAAAGTCTGCTACGGAAGAAATCCAACATCTCATTTGCTCGGAAATGGAAGTCATCATCGTCTTGGCACAAATGGCGGAGGCGGAGAAGTTGTGAAAAAGGAAGGGAGTCACGACAGGCCCGAGGATGAGATGAGGTATACAGGAGGTAGCTGTGGGCATCTGTCGGCTTGTAGTATACTGAGGTATTAAGGCCGGAGGGCGTGATAGTAATAGTAATGTCAAGGAAGTTGACAGATACTGTGGAGACGAGGGAGGTGAACTTGATGGTGGGGTGAAAGTGGTTGACAAAGTCGATGAAGCGGTGTAAATCAGTCTCAGACATATCTGTGAGACCTATGCCATCATCGATATATCTGTGGTAAAACCCGGGGAAAGGACCGGAGTATTGTTGCCATATCTGATGCTCCAAGTGGCCCATGAACAGGCAGGCATAGCTAGGACCCATCTTCGTTCCAATGGCAACACCACTAATTTGGTCAAAAAACTGACCATTTAATTCAAAGGAATTCAGTTGAAGGACCAGTTCAGCAAGACGGAGAAGAGTGTCAGTGGATATAGAAGGGCAAGTGCGCTGGTCAAGAAAAAACCGAAGAGCTCGGAGACCATCAGAGTGGGGAATAGAGGTATACAGAGAACAGACGTCTAACAAGAAAAGACGGTAGGAGCGGTCTGCTGGGAGTTGGATAGAGGAGAAAGTTGTAAGAGCATGATTGGTGTCTTTGACAAAGAAGGGAAGATTCTCAACGATAGGCTGGAAAATGCTATCGAGGAAGTCAGAAATGTGTTCAGTAGGACAGGAACAGGCTGAGACAATAGGTCTGCCAGGGTAGTCGATCTTATGAATTTTGGGGAGCATGTAGAATACAGGCTTGCCCAAAGAGCTGTCATGAATCCTAAGATGAGATGCTTCGGGAGGAAGAGCATTACTAGTGATGAGCTGTTTAATAGTGTTGTGTACAATGCAATTGTTAGAGACAGTCGCATTGCTGGTCCTGGGCCTGTAAAAAGAGCCATTGGTCAACTGGTTTTTACCTTCACTTAGGTATAAGTCCTTCTGCCAGATGACAATGGCTCCTCCCTTGTCAGCTGGTTTGATGACAATGTTGTCTCTACGGCGAAGAAGGGAGAGAGCACGGGACTCTGCCGAAGTGAGATTGGAATAATGCAATCTACGAGGGTGGAGCTGCTGAATGTCATGGATGGTGTTCTTGATATACAGGTCCAGGGCATGAGAGGCCCCAGGTTTAGGTGTAAAGGGAGGTTTCGTGGAGTCAGAAAAGCGTGCGAAGATGTCGGATTCAGCCTGAGACTGCGGAGTGCTGTCTTCCTGTCTAAAATGGAACTTCAGCCACATGCGACGGTGAAACCGATGGACATCCTGGAGGAGATTGTATTGGTCTAGGGTCGGACGAAGAGGAACAAATTTTAGGCCCTTACTAAGAACAGAGAGGGGTAGATCTGGGGGGATGCAGACTACCTGAGTGCATGATGGAGTGGAGGATGGAGGGGTAGCTTTGGGGGTAGGGATGAGACGGGATAGTTTATGGTGTTTAGACGTGGAAAGGGACTCATGCAGCTGCCGGTTTAGTGTGTGGATAGTGGTGCGTATCATAGAATAGAAAGGGAAGTTGTTGGAGGTGAGACAACGTAAGTGAAGCAGAAGCTGGGACTGTTGGGCACTGAGGTCTGATAAAAGGCGGGAGTGACTGGCGGCCACTACGCGCATACGTTGAAAGCCACATCTGGTCTCAATTCATTGTAGGAGACGTTGTTCCATAGGATTGAGTGTACCAGCAGATGAATGAAAATTGGAAGAGAATCCATTAGGAAGAATTTTGTGGTGGAGGCAGGTGTGAATAAAGTGGAGATGAGAGGTGAATCTAGTTTTCTTGAAAGAAACGAATGCAAAGTCAATAGCGGCACGGGATATATCAGGAGGTAGGGAGCTAACGCTGGTGGTGACCGACACACAGAGAGAGTTGATAAAATATTTAAGAGAGGGCATAGTGGGGATTTTAGCTCCTAAGTATTGTTTCCATGCCATTTTCTTCTCTCTTATTTTCTCCTTGATTTCCTCTGTCCACCAAGGTGTCCTCTTTCTCTTGTTCCCAAGTCGGACTTCACCACATGCTTCTGCAGCAGCTGTCTTTATGATGTCCTTGAATTTAAGCCAGAGGGTTTCCAAGTCATCAGGCTGTTCTTCTGTGTTTCTCACCGCTGTAGCAATAAGCCCCTGATATCTGGTCTTAATTTCTGGCTCTCTCAGCTTGTAGGTCTTAATGCTCATTTCTCCCGCTTGTTTACTTGGTTTCTTGCATGATGTTGGGCAGTTCCTAGGCTGTGCAACTCTTTCAGTTGTTCTTTTGATTGTAAGCAGGTAGTGATCACTTCCAATCTCTGGCCCCCTCCAGACTCTAGCATCCCAGACATATTTCAGTGAGCTCCTCCTAACAATGGCATAGTCAATCACTGACTTCTCATTCTTTGTTGGTTCACATCTAGTGTATGCATGTATGCGCTTAAGGGGGAACTTTGTGTTTGTAATGATCAGATTCTGCTCACTGCAGAATCTAAGGAGTCGCTTTCCATTGTCATTGAGAGTATCTTCTCCATATCTTCTGATAAATCCACCCCATCTAGCATGGCCATTCCCAACTCTGGCATTGAAATCTCCGAGCATGATAATTTCATCTAGGCAGTCATCCACTGTCCTTTGAAGCAGCTCGAAGAATTCCTCCTTGACCTCAGCTCTCTCATCCTCATTTGGCTCTTACACTATGACCAGGTTGACTATGGTTTCTCCTTCTTTTAGTTTTACAACCATAATAATTGGGAGCCGCGCTAGCGTAGTGGTTACCACACTGCGCTGGTGACCGGGTGACCCAGGATCAAACCCGGATGAAGACATTTGAAGATTTTTCATTGACCGGGATTTGGACTGGATTAACTCGAGCCCTGGCAAGTACATTTGAAGAAGTGTCGTTGACCAGGGACTGGCGGCTCCTGAGCCGACCCAGCTCTAATGGGTACCTCAGAAATCGGCAAGTATCTGCCTGAATGGCGAGGGACACCTGTCTTTGTGCAAGAAAAAAAGGGATACTCACGTACAATCAGTCTCAGGTTAGACATAATAACCTGAGATTTCGCCTCGAGTAATAGCGGGCATACGAAAAAAAAAAAAACAACCATAATGCGCTCCGAGACAAAGTTCCATCCCTTGATACTATCTTTTTGGTTTTTGGCCACAATGTAACCCACGCCCCCTTTAGCTCTTTCAGATGTGGGTACACCACTGTAGAGCAGCGTGTTGCCATCGAGATCTGTGACTCCTTATCCCTTTTTCTTTGTTTCCGTTATAGCCAGGATTTCTAATTTTGCTTTCCTCATCTCTTCCACCAGCTCCTCTTCTTTCCCATTTATACTTCTTGTGTTCCAAGTTCCAAAAGTCGTAGTCCGTAGTCCGTTCCAGTTCGTCGCCTTTAGAATCAGTCCGGTTTTCTCTCTTGTAGTTCGCGTATCATGTATTAAAGCAAACAGGTAATTGGCCTGTTGTGCCTTTGCATGGTGGAGGGGCTGCCTCCATGCAGGCCGCCCTCCTCCTTTTTCAGCCGGACTTGGGACCAGCCTAGGCGGAGTTTATTTTTAGTAATTAATTAATTTAATTGCATGAGACAGGAATTTGTGAGATTCCAGTTCAGCAATGTGACTTCACAACAACAACAAAATCATAAAAATTAGAATTTTAATTTGTTTGTAATCAAGCTTCTTGGATTAATTTTCAATTGGATATACATTTCGATTCCTGGGCTTTTACTGCCAAGGGATTAAGTAGAGCTGAAATATTAACGTGTATGGGCACAGTTTTAATTAATTTTTTGCTTTGATTTTTTATTGTTTCTACACTTTGCAAGACAACAAACAATTATTACATCACGTAAGAACTCAACATTGTTTGACAACATTCTTCAGCAATTTCCTAAAGTTTGATGCATAAAACATATTTCTGCTAAATTAATATATATGTCTACTGTCTCTTTTAAAAATATCACTTGAAGAAAAAAGTGAAACCTGAAAATTGTTTGGGTTAGAATGAGTTAACTCTTAGTATCTGGCTCACCCCGTGAAGTGACGCGTATTTGGTACCAAATATACAGCAAGCCCCGTGAAATGGCTTTTTACATGAAGTCTCTATCAGCAAAGAGTTGATGAAAAATTGTCGATGTTTTATCCAATCCAACATTTATAGTCTCTTCCTGTATTCAATCTGTTTACAAACATTAGCGTGTTGTATCTTTTTGATGAGTTATTAAGTTCGATTTTTAGTGTTTTGTTTGGCTGTTGATCGTAAAAAAAATTTGTTCTAACCAAAATTGCTTCATCTTCAAACGATTGTAAGCAAAGGTTATCGGCGGTGCAAGCAGCACAGACTTATTTCTTCTTGGATCGAACATGAGGATGATCAGTTATCGAGTGAAGATGACAGTTCACATTCAGAATATATTTTGCCCAGCGAAGATATATGTAATCAAAACACTGAATCAGATGAGAAGGGGGCGTTTCCCCTAGCTGGTTCTGTCAGTAGTACTAGCACTAGAAATGCCAGGCCAGTGAAAAGACAACAAGGAAAAGATTAAGAAAAGATAGGCCTACATCTAGATCAACCCATAAAGAAGCAGAACCCACAAGTACTGATGGTAATACAAGTACAATGAATGAGGAAATTACGTAGAATGAAGTTGATGCTGGCTCAACACAAAATGCTTTCCACTTTGTACCGCCTCATGCTAGGATTACAGGTGTGAATCCAAATATTATACCTGATGATTCTTCTGCATTTTATTGTCTCAAAGCTCTTTTAACTAATGAGATTATAGATGAACTTACTGTTTCTATAAATGAATATGCATTCTTGTTTCAAGTTGCCCAACAGTGGAAAGCAAGTACATCACCAATCGCTTTGGTGAAACAAAAAATAAACCACTGATGATTGATTATTACAATCAACGCATGAATGGAAGTGACAGAGTGGACCACAGCATTGTAACATATGGCACATTTAGCAGAAGAACAAGAAAGTGGTGGAAAACAATTTTGTTCTGGATTTTTGAAATAGCTCAGCTCAATGCGTATAAATTATTTGCACTGTCAAGAACAACAAATGCCAAAAAACAGAGCCTTCTTCAATTTAAACGACAACTTGTCAGTGAGCTCTCTCTTGTTGCTGCTGTGGATTTCCAGCAAATTCCTCCCAGGATTTGACATGGAAATCAAGTGAACAATCCAGTCAACAGACTAGGAGGAACAAACCATTTAATTAAAAAATAAAAATATCGCAACTGTGTCGTTTGCAGCACCCCACAAGTAAAGGTCAAGACATCCTTTTATTGTGAAGGATGCACAAATAATCTCATCTACATCCAAATAACTGTTTTGCTGCTTATCATGAAAGGAAATAGTTTGTGGTAAATATCAGTTGTGTATAAAGTGTGTACATAGTTTATTTCCGTCATGATTTTTCAATATGTGACCTGAACATTTCAAAAGGAAACATTTTTATTTAGTATTCTAAACAAGTGAAACTTGTCTGTGTTCCGTATAATTGGATGAAAGTGGTTCTAGGAGTTCCAGGCTTCCAAATTGGATTATTTTTGTGAGTAAGTACTACTTTTTTCCAAATTTTTAAATATTTTTAAATTTTTCTGCATTCATTACTGCATATGTTGCATGCATGTTTAAAATCATTGAATAATTCAGTTAAGTGCATGTCAAAGGGGTTTCATTTCTCTATATTTAGATATATAAAACTTCATGTTATCATTATAAATAAATTATTTAATGCAAAATCAGTAACGGTAGTCATGTCTGTGAATAAAGGTTAAAATATTTGTGTGCTTTATCTAAATATACCAAAAAAATTCAAATTGTGATAAAAACTTTATTTGTGCTCAGAAACAACTCCAACTTTCCTACATTATGTGAAAAGGGATGTACTTTAAAATGAAAGTAGGTTTAGGGGTAGAAGTTTACCAGAATTAGTTATACATATTGATAAGGACAATTTGTTTTTCAATTTTTTAAATTTTTCTGCATTCATTACTGCATATGTTGCATGCATGTTTAAAATCATTGAATAATTCAGTTAAGTGCATGTCAAAGGGGTTTCATTTCTCTATATTTAGATATATAACACTTCATGTTATCATTTTAAATAAATTATTTGATGCAAAATCAGTAACGGTAGTCATATCTGTAAATAAAGGTTAAAATATTTGTGCGCTTTATCTAAATATACCAAAAAAATTCAAATTGTGATAAAAACTTTATTTGTACTCAGAAACAATTCCAACTTTCCTACATTATGTGAAAAGGGATGTACTTTAAAATGAAAGTAGGTTTAGGGGTAGAAGTTTACCAGAATTAATTATACATATTTGTCACGAAATGGATTTAGGACTAGAGACTGTCTACGTATAGTGACAAGGCAATAGTAAGAAGAAAGACTGAAATGATAGATTCAGATAGAAATATAGTGCAAACTGTGAAAGTTGAGACCATTGGCTCCGAGGTTGAGAACCGAGGTTGATTCTTTCCTCGCCACTTCGGACGTTTAAATTGCTATGGCCTCGAACCACCTCTAACTACCCTATGGGGATAAGGTTCAATTAAGATTCACAAACACCAAGGTACAGACAACATATAGCTACTGTACTAAAGGAAATGACTGATGCCAGCTACAATTTATACAAGTTTATTATACACCTATAAACAACAAACATATGCATGTCCCATACATCAAGTGCGAGGATGCACTCCTGAAAAAAAATCAAGCACAGTTAAAAATGCATCAACCCCAACCCTTCTCCCACAATTGCAACCTGTATGGAGAAAGAAGGTAAGGTTAACTGAAATGAACTACACTGCACTTGATGTCGCCTACACTCCAAACTAGCTGTTCTAAATTCTAACTCTAACTCTAAGTCCACTGATAGCTGGAACGACGGCGAAGTGACTACACAATCTCTGCACAGACTTCGGTTCTACACAGCCTATCCTGGAATCTCCTGAACACAACTAACTGCACCTCTAAACTTCAGCAGCTGTCCTCTGCTATGATTCACCAAAACTAACAGTTCTGCCTATCTGTGCTGACTTCAGTAGAGAGAATGTTTACCCTATCTCTCTCCACTAACTCTGGACTTGATGACTGAGGGTTAACAAAACCCCACTGGATTCTGGACTGGAACTGTAGCGGACTTCTACCACTCGGAAATTACCTGCCCGAGTACCTATAACTGGGCTGTCGGCTTTATTATGGCCGTGAAGAAACGAACACAAAATTACCACACCGCTGGCAGCCTGCCAAATCTGCGTGTGTAACGAGCGTCAGAGCTCAGGATTTATCCACAAAAATCCTATTCGCTGGAAAATGTCTTCCCCTGGTTGGGAAAACGTATTTTCTTCCTCTCCGTCCACTAACTCTGGCAACTAACGTAAAACCCTTGCGGTTCTGCGAATGCCCCAACTTTGCCGTGGGAGAAATTTTGTGGTCTCAAAATTCCGCTCTCATTCCCACAAAAAGCCGGCACCCGCTGTTTAGACAAAAGCAAAAACAACAGCTAAACAAAACGTTAATACTCTATTACAAATAACAATTAACTTCCTGACAAACCCTTAAGTCTTTAACACTTAAGTCTCCCCCGTCTATAATCAATACAGCTCCCCTACTCTCTCCCGTTATGCACCACCATACAAAATCATGCAAACAAAGTCCGCTCCCCCCACTGAGCTCCCTTCTCTACCTGAGCCCACAAGGTAAACATTGGCTAACCCAGATCGCTTGTTCTGCCTGACTAACTCCGAGCAACAACCATATTTTCAATGGCCCGTCTGGGCAGACGTACTGTGGCCTACTTCTTACGCTGACACTAATGCCGTAATGTTTAACACAACTAAAACTAGCCTTCTCAAGGAATTCCTAAAATTCCCGTCAATAATAGTAATCACATTCAAAATGAAATACAAAATAATTCCCTTAACATAAATAAATGTCATCTCCATCTTCTGAATACACAGAATAACAAAGCACAATCAATAACCTATAACCCTGTTTACGCTAGCATCTACATGCCGTCAAAAGTTATACATAACCCCTGATTATCAAATTGAAAACCCCGTAGTTCAACCACGTGTTTATAATTTTATGACCACGTGCTTATCTCCCCCTCGTCCCTCTGAACGTCGTATCAATAACAATTCCGTAACCAACGCGCCCACGCGCTTCCAAATTATGCCTCTTTCACTCCCGTCCACAGATATATGCGTAACTATATAAATAGCGAGCATCAATACTCTCACTAAAATCACAAATAAAAATACACATTACGCGCTCCCGACTATTCTGTAAATAAATAAAATTCGCAGATGCGAGTTTCTCTCCCGACCGACTTTGCAATAATACAAAGCGGTGATATCTCAACTTTTAAACCATGCCGCTATTCTTTCAACAAGGAATTAAATGGACCTAGTTTCTCATGTCTATCACTCAGATCGAATTGATGGCTCTGGAGTTAAGAATTAAATTAAACTAAAACTTCCCAAGAAACTTAAATGATCGGCTAGGACTAGAAAAATTAAATAAAGTCCTCACGCAAAAATTCATGCTTACCAAATCTCGAATGTCCTACTGAAGGCAATCGACTTGACTGGCAACCGGCTTGGCAATTAATTTTTAGAGACCGAACTTATGAAGTTCAGGCGTATTTATTCTCAAGCCCCCACGCGCCGACTTCATGACGTCATATGCGCGGCGTGGTTGTAAAGCCAATGAGAGCTCTGCATTTCAACTGCAGTTATCTCTCAGCCAATCAGAACCTAGATCGTTCTGATGTAACGTGCATGGGTTTTAGACAAAGAAACGAGATTAGCCTAGCCCTATACTGCGGAAATGAAGCAAAAATGGCCGCAAATAATTTAACTCCCGAAAAATGCGTATATGGCCACGCAATATCTTTAAAAAAAGACAATCTGGTGCCAATCCTGATCTAGCATCTATAATCTTTCTTCTAGAATAATACTTTCTAATTCCCTACACCCCCATTCTAAACACATAAAGAAGAACCATAAAGCAGATGAGATCAAACTCCCTCGTGATCTCATCTTGAAAAAACGTAAACAATAGAAGGAGAAGAAGCATGGAGAAGGATTACCTGTAATCCCTCCTAAAATATAGTGAACACATTGCAAGGAGAAAAAGACATGGGCCATTTGAAAGACAGAATCTCAGTACTTTCGTCACATCACTCCCACCTTCGAAGATTGAGCATCGATCTCATTACTGAAATCTCTGTGTTTCACACTGGCCCTTAACTCTGTCTACAAGGCTGTCTGTCCTTACCCCTCCTATTCAGTGTTCTTCGACCTTCCTCTTTTGCGTTTCCTCCTTCCTCCTCTCCTAGAATGAGCTCCTATGCTCCGTTGGGAGAGTTGATCTCTCTTCAGACCTGTGCCGTCTAATGGCGGGTCTGAACTTTCCCTTGCTATGACCGTCCAAAGGCTGTTCTGGTCAGCTGATGTGACCGGCGGGCGCTGTGGCGACCTGGCGATGGCGACTTCCTCGCTGCGCGTCAGCAGAGTTGTGACTGCTGGTACCGTGCGAAACTGATGCAACGTCTCGGGTTCCTCTGGTGTAGAGCCTCCGATTTCTTGCTGGGTGTCTATTGGATCACGATCGACCTCAATAGCTTCTACCTGTGAAGAAAGGTAGGTAAGATCTGCCCCTGGCAGCGGTTCTGGACTCGCTCTTCCCCTACCAATCTGAAGCGGGACAGAGCTCTCCAAAATAGCTCCTTGCAAATGCGTAAGGTCGCTTTTCTCACTCTTTTCTGGCCTGAAAAGTTGGTGAGATGAAACTGTAGACCACGGGAGCTCTCCGTCTAACACCCTGGTTCTACCTTCAACCTTGCCCTCCCCTGTGAGAGTTACTGGCGTCAGTTGGAATGTGTCCTGCAGTGACACTTGACGGTTTAAGATCCCGTTAGATCGCGGAGAATCTGAGTTAAAGCTCTCAGTAACTGGTTCCAATGTTCCGTGAAACGAATTGGAAAAGATAGCCAATTTTTCAGGCTGCTCGTTACAAGAGTCGTTTCCTGTAAACGAGATACGAGAGTTGTGGGGCCCATCTCCGTCTATAGGCAAACGGATACTCAGATCACTGTCCTCCTCCGTTTGAGTAAAGTGCTGGTCGGATGGGGCTCCAGGGCTGGTTGGAACTATATGCTCGCTCAGACCGCTATCTTGTGCCCTATGAAGATGGCGCTGGTCGTTGACATATGTAATACTGCTCTTGTCAGTATGTTCCTCACTTGAGGAAGCTAATACCATCGGGGGGGCCTAATTCCCGACAACAAAGAGTGTACTTCCGGAATCAGAGGCGTCGTCACCACTGTTTGGCCGGTTGGCTGAACAGGGCTGGCGGGCGAATTTGCCTCTGCAAATAACATACCGCTGTCGTCGGAGGCATTGAACCTCTCCTTAGCACGACAGTTATGTTCGAGCTCTCTCGGGGCTTCGTGAATTAGGGGTTCTCCTTTTTCACGTTTCTGGCCTGCAGTAGGCCCCCTTGCATCAGCAAGGATCGGTGTGGTCGGGTTCCCCAAAACCAAATATGGGTTGCCAAGAATGAAGTCATAGGCTGGCTGAGCCGTTACAGCTGCCTTGATGGTGCCAGACACGAACTTACATTTCACTTTAATATTGGCTACGGGAAAGCACTGTGAAGTCCCTTTCCTTAAAACTCCACCAATATTCACTTTTTCTTTCGTCATCTGCCAGGGCTTCACCAGATGTCGGGCGACTATGCTGGGGTAGGTAAGCCCGCTGTCAAATAAGCATGTAGTCTCAGTCCCGTTCACTTCTGCTGGCCCGCTGTTGGAAAACAACTTCTCTGACTGGAAGGGTTTCCACTTCTTCCCTTGTTTCACCCTCACAGGCCTTAAACAAGCCATCTGATGAGCGGGTTGTTTGTTTGGGCACCGTGATGTCCAATGAGAAGTAGTCCGACAGAACCTACAATATCTCTCTTTATCTCCCCGGTTCCTGACGGGTTCATGAGAAGTCGGCCCCTGTGTTCTGTTAGGCGGCTGGGAGCGCATGTTATGACTGGGAGGGGGCTCCTTGCGAGACGGCCCTTGCGGTTGGTGAGCTGAAGAGGAAGGCGAATGCGATGAAGATGCTCCTTTGTCCGGGGCTGGCAGGTCAGGGTGTTTTCTTTTCTGGCCCAGTACTTCGGCCTGGGCCGTCTGGAACCTTTCTGCAAATAGAATTATCTGGTCCAGTTGCTGTGCGCCCTGCTCCGCCAGGTACTTCCTTAAGTCCGGAGACATGTTGGCCTTTATCTGTTCGCACATGATGAGCTCTTCGAGTCCTTCAAACGATTTAGCCAAACCCGACAACTCTCTCCAGCGAGTGAGGTAATTCCTCAGCCTCTCCGCGAATTGGGGAAAACTTTCTCCCTTCTCCAGTCGACTTTCCCTAAACATCGTTTGGCACTTCCGGGGAGTCCATTGGAATCGCTGTAACAGGGCGTTCCGCAGAGCCTCAAAGTTACCTTGGTCATCTACCAGCATCTTGCTATAGACCTCATACGCATGTCCTCTTAGAGATTGAGATAATTTGAGACACCAAAGACTATCATCCAGCCCGTATGCCTTTGCCATCCGTTCAAATTTTTCTAAAAAATACCTCAATTTTCTCATTCCCGTTAGGAAAAGAGTCCATCGGAAAATTCATGGCTGCCATCCGGGGCCCTCCGTTTCCTGAGGTGTCTGTTGCCCCTGCTCTGGGAGAATCTTCGTTAGCCGAACTGCCTTCCGAAGATCGGTACTGCAGTTCCAGTGAACGCAGGGCAAGTTCATGCTGTCTCTCTGCTGCCTTCTCCCTCTCTTGGGCTTCCCTCTGTGCTAACTTCTCCTGGGCTTCCCTCTGTGCTATCTTCTCCTGGGCTTCCCTCTGTGCTATCTTCTCCTGGGCTTCCCTCTGTGCTATCTTCTCCTGGGCTTCCCTCTCTGCTATCTTCTCCTGGGCTTCCCTCTCTGCTATCTTCTCCTGGGCTTCCAATTTACGCAGGTCTTTCTCCGCTTCCCTTTTCTCTCTCTCTCCGTCTGCCGGTCCTGTTCCCTCATAATGTAAGCCCTAGTCTCGGCCTCATTCATCCCCATGCTTTTAGCTGCGTCCTTCCATGCAGTAAGTAGCTTGACCAATTCAGCCATCTTACCTGACAAATCAGCAGTACTCACAACGAGGGGAAATGACAAAAAAGGAACAAGAAAAATTTACTGTTACCTACTATGAATATGCTGTCGCAAAAACCCGCACTCAGACTAGCACCAAGTCTGACTAATAACTACCTGAAAAAAATTCAAGTTATCCAGCTACCCAAAACCCGAATTTACTTTCCTGTCAAGAAAAAAAATTCCATTAGCCATCAATTACTTCTAAGTCATAAACAACCTTACAACCACTATCCTCTATACTAACTGGAACCTGTGGAAAAAAACTTATAGCTGGATCAGTCTTAATATAGCTCAAGTCTAGGGGATTTTTTTTTAAAATCTATTTCCAGAACTTTCTTCAGAGACAATCTATGAATCTAGAATTGATCCCAACAAAGATGATCCCAAGGACGACGCCACCACTTTGTCAAGATCACAGAATTGAATGTAACAAAGATGATTCACCGGACGATAGCACCCACTCTGTCAAGATCACAGAATTGAACGTAACAAAGATGATTCACCGGACGATAGCCCCCACTTTGTCACGAAATGGATTTAGGACTAGAGACTGTCTACGTATAGTGACAAGGCAATAGTAAGAAGAAAGACTGAAATGATAGATTCAGATAGAAATATAGTGCAAACTGTGAAAGTTGAGACCATTGGCTCCGAGGTTGAGAACCGAGGTTGATTCTTTCCTCGCCACTTCGGACGTTTAAATTGCTATGGCCTCGAACCACCTCTAACTACCCTATGGGGATAAGGTTCAATTAAGATTCACAAACACCAAGGTACAGACAACATATAGCTACTGTACTAAAGGAAATGACTGATGCCAGCTACAATTTATACAAGTTTATTATACACCTATAAACAACAAACATATGCATGTCCCATACATCAAGTGCGAGGATGCACTCCTGAAACAAAATCAAGCACAGTTAAAAATGCATCAACCCCAACCCTTCTCCCACAATTGCAACCTGTATGGAGAAAGAAGGTAAGGTTAACTGAAATGAACTACACTGCACTTGATGTCGCCTACACTCCAAACTAGCTGTTCTAAATTCTAACTCTAACTCTAAGTCCACTGATAGCTGAAACGACGGCGAAGTGACTACACAATCTCTGCACAGACTTCGGTTCTACACAGCCTATCCTGGAATCTCCTGAACACAACTAACTGCACCTCTAAACTTCAGCAGCTGTCCTCTGCTATGATTCACCAAAACTAACAGTTCTGCCTATCTGTGCTGACTTCAGTAGAGAGAATGTTTACCCTATCTCTCTGCACTAACTCTGGACTTGATGACTGAGGGTTAACAAAACCCCACTGGATTCTGGACTGGAACTGTAGCGGACTTCTACCACTCGGAAATTACCTGCCCGAGTACCTATAACTGGGCTGTCGGCTTTATTATGGCCGTGAAGAAACGAACACAAAATTACCACACCGCTGGCAGCCTGCCAAATCTGCGTGTGTAACGAGCGTCAGAGCTCAGGATTTATCCACAAAAATCCTATTCGCTGGAAAATGTCTTCCCCTGGTTGGGAAAACGTATTTTCTTCCTCTCCGTCCACTAACTCTGGCAACTAACGTAAAACCCTTGCGGTTCTGCGAATGCCCCAACTTTGCCGTGGGAGAAATTTTGTGGTCTCAAAATTCCGCTCTCATTCCCACAAAAAGCCGGCACCCGCTGTTTAGACAAAAGCAAAAACAACAGCTAAACAAAACGTTTAATACTCTATTACAAATAACAATTAACTTCCTGACAAACCCTTAAGTCTTTAACACTTAAGTCTCCCCCCGTCTATAATCAATACAGCTCCCCCTACTCTCTCCCGTTATGCACCACCATAACAAAATCATCAAACAAAGTCCGCTCCCCCCCCACTGAGCTCCCCTCTCGACCTGAGCCTACAAAGTAAACATTGGCTACCCAGATCGCTTGTTCTGCCTGACTAACTCCGAGCAACAACAATATTTTTAATGGCCCGTCTGGGCAGACGTACTGTGGCCTACTTCTTACGCTGACACTAATGCCGTAATGTTTAACACAACTAAAACTAGCCTTCTCAAGGAATTCCTAAAATTCCCGTCAATAATAGTAATCACATTCAAAATGAAATACAAAATAATTCCCTTAACATAAATAAATGTCATCTCCATCTTCTGAATACACAGAATAACAAAGCACAATCAATAACCTATAACCCTGTTTACGCTAGCATCTACATGCCGTCAAAAGTTATACCTAACCCCTGATTATCAAATTGAAAACCCCGTAGTTCAATCACGTGTTTATAATTTTATGACCACGTACTTATCTCCCCCTCGTCCCTCTGAACGTACGTCGTATCAATAACAATTCCGTAACCAACGCGCCCACGCGCTTCCAAATTATGCCTCTTTCACTCCCGTCCACAGATATATGCGTAACTATATAAATAGCGAGCATCAATACTCTCACTAAAATCACAAATAAAAATACACATTACGCGCTCCCGACTATTCTGTAAATAAATAAAATTCGCAGATGCGAGTTTCTCTCCCGACCGACTTTGCAATAATACAAAGCGGTGATATCTCAACTTTTAAACCATGCCGCTATTCTTTCAACAAGGAATTAAATGGACCTAGTTTCTCATGTCTATCACTCAGATCGAATTGATGGCTCTGGAGTTAAGAATTAAATTAAACTAAAACTTCCCAAGAAACTTAAATGATCGGCTAGGACTAGAAAAAATTAAATAAAGTCCTCACGCAAAAATTCATGCTTACCAAATCTCGAATGTCCTACTGAAGGCAATCGACTTGACTGGCAACCGGCTTGGCAATTAATTTTTAGAGACCGAACTTATGAAGTTCGGGCGTATTTATTCTCAAGCCCCCACGCGCCGACTTCATGACGTCATATGCGCGACGTGGTTGTAAAGCCAATGAGAGCTCTGCATTTCAACTGCAGTTATCTCTCAGCCAATCAGAACCTAGATCGTTCTGATGTAACGTGCATGGGTTTTAGACAAAGAAACGAGATTAGCCTAGCCCTATACTGCGGAAATGAAGCAAAAATGGCCGCAAATAATTTAACTCCCGAAAAATGCGTATATGGCCACGCAATATCTTTAAAAAAAGACAATCTGGTGCCAATCCTGATCTAGCATCTATAATCTTTCTTCTAGAATAATACTTTCTAATTCCCTACACCCCCATTCTAAACACATAAAGAAGAACCATAAAGCAGATGAGATCAAACTCCCTCGTGATCTCATCTTGAAAAAACGTAAATAATAGAAGGAGAAGAAGCATGGAGAAGGATTACCTGTAATCCCTCCTAAAATATAGTGAACACATTGCAAGGAGAAAAAGACATGGGCCATTTGAAAGACAGAATCTCAGTACTTTCGTCACAATATTGATAAGTACAATTTGTTTCTCAATTTTTTCAATTTTAAAATTTTTCTGCACTCATTACTGTATATGTTGCATGCATGTTTAACACCACTTAACAATTAAGTTAAGTGCATGTCATAGATGTTTCATTTTTCTACATTTTAATTTATAACACTTTATGTTATCATTATAAATAAGTTACTTAATGCAAAATCAGTAAAGGCAGTCGTGTCTAAAAATGTACTCTCTGAAATCAGCTCATAAAAACGGGGTTTTTGAGCATGTATACTAAGAGTTAATGCACTTGAGTCATGATATTAGTGATGTACTGTAAAGCAAATCCTATTTATGAACAGTACTATGCTTGTTTATTTTGATGCTGTTGACAGCTTGCAGTTTTAGATTGTAAGTAATACACATAGGGAAAACATGCAAATAAGGTAAAAAATTATGTAGCAGAACTCCAGATTAACTCTTTCTGTCCCAAGCTGTTTTTCTCTTTTAACCAGGTTCCAAAATGGGTGTAGTTTATTTCTAGAAGTGATGTTTTAAAAACAGGCAGTCTTGAGAAAATGGTATTTACAAAATGTGGCTTAGGAACAGTATTTAATTCACATTGTCAGTGTTCTATTTCATACAAACACAGTTGAGTTCTGTGTATTATATAGTATTTATGATGACTTTCCTTCTAAAATAGCTGCCATGTCTTGCACCCCCAGAAGATGTAGAGAATTGTTTGTGGGTGTGAAAGGATTGGTCAGTGACATTTATTGGGTTGGTTCATCATTGAATGTGAGAAAATTGACCAATGGCAGTAAGAGGATTTGTCAGCTGCAGTGAAAAGACTGGTGAATGACATTAGAAATTGGATGAGGTCCAGTGCGGATTCCGAGCAAACCGAAGTACTCAAGACCTAATCTTCACACTCAGACAGCTGAGTGAAAAGGCCCTTGAGTATAAGAGTGAGATCCATCTTTGTTTCATAGATCTGGAAAAGGCGTTTGACAGGGTCCCCTGGAGCAAACTTTGGGACTGTTTGGCAAGGAAGAATATTCCAGCACCTCTGATTCATGCTATACAGAGCTTCTACAAGTCTTGCAGAAACTATGTGAGGACAGCAAACCATAAGTCAGAAGAGTTCAGGACCACCACTGGTGTAAGACAAGGTGATATCCTATCACCTTACCTCTTCATACTCCTTATGGACGATGTCATCAAGGCATGTAAGGAGAGAACAAGAAAGTATTCAGTGGGGTACTGGAAGATGAGACAGGTCTATATTTCGGAGCTGGCATTTGCTGATGATGTTGCCCTGATTGCTAAATCAGAGGCACATCTCCAATCCAACCTGCAAGTCTGGAAGGAAGAGCTGGAGAAGAGAGGGATGGTCATAAGCAGCTCTAAAACAAAATCCATGGTGATATCACGAGAAGAAAGAAAACATCAGATTAAGTTGGGAGAAACAGGTCCTGGAGCAGGTCGACCACTTTAAATATCTCGGAGCTATTATAGACCGAAAGGGAGGCATCAAAGAAGAGTTGGCCACTCGAAAAGCAGCGGCTGGGAGACTTTTTCAGGCCATAAATCGTGGATTCCTCAGCAAGAAAGAGGTTGGTAAGAAAACGAAGATGGCTGTATACCGCTCAACCTATGTCCCAGTCTTGACATATGGATGCGAGTCGTGGGCAATGACTACAACCCACAAAAGCCAGATCCAAACCTCAGAAATGAGGTATCTGAGGAAAGTGGTTGAAGTAACAAGAAGAGACATGGACCGCAACCAGACGATCCGTCAAGGCCTAAAATCCCATCCGCTGCAGACCCAAATAGAACAGTCCCAACTAAGATGGTTTGGCCATGTCTGCAGAATGGGAGAAGATCGGCTACCACGCCAAGCATGGGAAACAAAGAGCCAGGGATCCAGACCTCCAGGACGACCCAGAGTCCGCTGGGAGGACAACATTAGACAATCTTTGAAGGACCGAGGACTAGAATGGAACCAGGCCAGGAAGAAGACAGCTGATAGAATGGTCTGGCGCTCTCTCTTCCAAACCTCTACACCTCACGGTAGAAGGGGAACGACTAAGTAAGTAAGTAGAATGACATTAGATAGATATGTTGTCATTGTCATTTTCCTTTGCATTACTTACAAAGCATGAAGCCACCACCACTGGTCCCCTTGCAGGAAACCTGCACCAAGCAGTCACATGCTGTTGCATCAGTGGTTCCTGTGGCAGTGGGTTTTACATGATTAGGTGGCCAGCTCCATCCACAACCTCATGTTATTGACTTGTATGGCATGCGGGGGGGGGGGGGGGGGCCCAGTCTTTCTTTCTCTCTGCACATAGACCCCTGGGAACTAGACGGGGCTAGCATATGTGGTGGCAAAAGATTAACTATTTACTGTATCAATGACAGGGAAGCAATAAATCCTGTATATTGGAGATATGAGGCAGAGAGAATACAGATACTTAAGTTCATAACAATAAAAAGAAGTATCAGTACAGTATTAGTCAGTGTCACGAAATGGATTTAGGACTAGAGACTGTCTACATATAGTGACAAGACACTAGTGAGAAGGAAGACTGGAAAATTAGATTTTGAAGAAAATGATAGTGCATATGTGAAAGTGAAACTATTGGCCCCGAGGTTGAGAACCTAGATTGGACTCTTTCCTCGCCATTTCGGACGTGCCTGCTGGCTATAGTTTCGAACCACCTCTAACTACCCTATGGGGATAAGGTTCAATTAAGATTCACAAACACCAAGATACAGACAACATATAGCTACTGTACTAAATGAAATGACTGATGCCAGCTACAATTTATACAAGTTTATTATACACCTATAAACAAACAAACATATGCATGTCCCATACATAAAGTGCGAGGATGCACACCTGGAACAAAATCAAGCACAGTTAAAAATGCATCAACCCCAACCCTTCCTTCTCCACATTCCCAATTGCAACCTTGTATGGGGACAGAAGTTGGATTAGACAAAAAATAAACCACACTGCACTTGGGTGGGGTCTCAGATGTCGAGCCTCCACTTCCACAAACTATTCTAAATTAAATGTTAAGTGCACAGTCAGCTGGAACTACTATGAAGTTCTATGCCAACTCTGCACAGACCTCGTTTCCGCGCACAGCCTATCCTGAAATCTCCCGAACACTGCTACAACAATTAACTCTTCTAAAAAAAAAACGTCAGCAGCAGTCATCTGCTATACTTGGGACAACTGCGATGACTTCTGTGGAGAGTATGGTCACCCTCTCTCTCTCCACCATTCTGGAACTGATGACTAAGGTTTAAAAAGAACCCCACTGGATTCTGGAAATAGGAATAGGTAGCTGGTTTCTCCAAACACCTCTGGAGTTACCTGCCCTCTCCCTCCTATGGGTTCAGGCCCTTTTCGCGTTATTTATTATGGCCGGGACGAAGTGAAATAATTACGACACCGCTGGGGGCATGCCAATTTTGCGCGTGTAACAGAACGAGCTTAGCGCTCATGGATTTTCCCCCGAATGCTATTTCCACGAGAGAAATGTCTTTCCCGGCCTGGAAAAACGGTTTTTTTTTTTTCTCTTTTCTTCGTCCTCCTCTGGCAAGATCTCAAACCCTGCACTGTGTGAGATTGCCAACTTTGTTTGCCGGGAGAAAGTTATCGCAAACTTCCGCTCTACTCCCTCAAAAAAAGCCACACTACCTGCTGTTAGACAAAAAAACACAACAGCTAAACAACACGTAAATAATACATTTCTAATAACATATAACTCCCTGACTAACCCTTAAGTCTTTAACACTTAACTCCCCTACTCTCTTCCCGTTCTGCACTACAATCCCAATTAAACATGCCAACAAAGTCCGCTCCCCCCCACTGTTCCCTTCTCTACCTGAGCCCACAGTAAACATTACCCGGTAATACAACGCACAGACCGTCTGGCCTAGGGTTCTGCCTGGCTGGTTACAATCACAACAGTATTCTACGGAGGCCTATCTACCTGCCCAAAATACTTTGGCCCACTTCTCGCTGACACTGAATGCAGTAAAATGCTTTAACACAAAATAACTAGACCTCTCTAGGAATTCCTAAAATTCCCGTCAATAATCACTTTCAAAAATGTAATGCAAAATACTTTCCTTTAAAAGAAATAATTCATCTCCGTCTTCTTACTCAGAACCACAATACATAATTAATAACGTATAACCCTGTTAGATGCTAGCATATACATACTGCTTAAAAGTTTATACCAAACCCAGGTTATCAAATACATCTCGAAAGTTACCAACACGTGTTTTACCATTCTTTACCACCACGTGCTTCTGCATAAGTATACCATTAATGACCGCAACCCACAGTGCTTCAACTCCTCTCTTTCCCCTCTAAACAAATAAACATCGTATCAAAATAAATATTACAGTTAATGAACGCACCACCCAAAAAACCTCCAATTAATAAAAACCTCTATGCACTCACCCCTTGCTTACAGATAGATGGGAAACTATAAAATAATAAATAACTTGAACATATTACCATCTCAATAAAATCACCAAATACACAGACTACTAAGACTCCCGCTAGTCTGTACATTAACCTAACCGACAGAGAGGCGGGTTTCTTCCTTTCTTCTCTTAAGCGGGTTTCATCTTCTCTTTCTTCACTCGCGACCCACTTTGTAATTGCATAAAAACAAAGCACGTCTTGTCAATCTCAACTTTTTAAATAACCATACGCCCGCAATTTATTCTGAATAAGGAATTAAATATTGAAACCACTAAAGTATCTCAAGGTCTAGGACACTACATTTCGACCTAATATAGCGGTGATAATGCTCTCTTTGCGATAGTAGAATTATGTCAGGTAAACGCTAAACTGTCCAGAGTGTACTTTTGCCAAGAATCGGTCGTGGGGCCCTTTGATGCTGGCTTTCTTGACAAAAATAAGTATGGACAAGATACCCTACGATCAAAGATTCACTTACTACATCAAAGTTTTTCGAATACTTCCCCCGTGAATCATGTCAATCCGAAAGTCGCAGTTGAAATAAGCAACGAACAAGCGCGGGCTTGGCACTAATAATTTTTAGATGACCGTGAAGGCAAATGATATTCGGGCGTATTATAAGGGACAAGACCCCACGGGCTCCGCACATCATGAACGTTCATAAGCTGGGCGTGGTCTGGGAGCGCAATGGAGCTACTTGCAATTCAACTAGCAGTTAGCTCTCAGCCAAACATAAATCTTAGGCATGGGGGCATTGGGTGGTGGTGGTAACGATGCAAGGGTTTTAGATGGGAAGGCATGTTAACGAGGAAAAAGCACTACCCTCAATTAGCAAAGAAGCAAAACAGAGTCTGAATGCGTATCAGTATCGGTAAAACAGAAAATCCCAAAAATAAAGTGCGCGCCTACCGCATGCGATATGCTTTAAAAAAGACTAAAGGTACTTGTGGCCAATCTGAGAACTAGGCGTCTACATAAGTTCCATTGGCGTCGACTAGAATACATCATGCAAATGGCAACCGTACCCTACACAACAACACTAAACAAGACTATTGATACAAAGAGAAGGAACATAGATGATAGATGGAGATGAGGGGACTCCAGTGACCCTCCAACCGTAAACTCTTGTGCAGACGATAACGTAAAAGGTTATGTCTGAAGGGGGGTAGCAGAAAACAAGGTGGAAGGATTAATCTCTGTCGGCGTCTCCCTGTCCTAGGTGGGTAAGTGAACAAAAAGCAAGGGTTATGAAACTCACAGAGTGAAAGGAGTATGGTGGGGTTGAAAGGACAAGAATCTCAGGGGCTTCTTCGACACATCACTCCACCTTCGTAGAATAGAGCAACGATCTTGGATGTCACTGAGATACGTCAGGCTGTGTTTCAACACTGCCGCTTATACTCTGTCTACAAGGCTGTCTGTCCTTACCTGCCTCCTATTCAGTGTTGCTTTTCGTAAGACCAAGTCTTTTGCGTTTATCCACCTTCCTTAATGTCCCCTCACCAAGAATGAGCTTCCTGATGCAGACCGTTGAAGTAGGATTGATTCTCGTCGGGATCGGGAGACCATGCAGTGCCGTAAACTAAAAAGGTTGGCGATGGGCGTGCGATAGGCGTTGGGTCGAGTCTTAACTCCTTTAGGTGTGCTATGAACCGTCAATAATAACAGGTTTTCCCCACCCCCCCCTTGGTCACGCTGACGTGACCGAGCTGTGCTGAGGTGTGTCCTGTGCATGGCAACGACTTCCTGCGCTGTAGAAAAGCGCTTCACGGGTCTAGTGACCCGAATGTACTTAGATTTGATGACGGCAGATACGATGTCACACTGTCACGGTTATCCTCTAGTTTGTAGAGCCTTCAGCCTACCATACCGTAGAGGCTCGAATTCTTAGCTCGGTTTGGGACATTAGTGAATCCTGCACTGATCTCAATAGCTACTAACCATATGTAAGAATAAGTAGGTACATCTGCTTTGATGGCCGCTGATCTGGACACGCTCTTAGGGTGTGACTTGCTCACTGACCCAACATTCAAGAAATCAGCGGGACAGAAGCCACATCCAATAATAGCTCCTTGTGCAATGCCGTAATGGCCAGTGAAGGCCAAAGGGCCGCATATTCTCACTCAATTATCTATGGTCTTGGCCTGAAAAGTGGTGAGATGAAACGTGTAGGACCTACAAGCTGGAGCTCTGGCAGTCTAGGGACGCAAACCGTAGTTCTAACTAACTACCTACTAAACCCTCTTGTTACCCTGTAGCCTCCCCCTGTGAGAGTTACTGCACGACAGTAGGAACCTTGATGAGTCCTGCAGTGACACTTTGAATTGGTTATAAGAAGATCCCTTTAAAAATTTCGTCGGAGGTAATGATGAGTAGTATCAAGCCCTGCAGTGTATACACGGAACTGGTTACAAATTTACTCTTCGAAAACAAATTGGAACAAATGGGTAGGTTAATTTCCAGTGCTCCACGATTACAAGAGTCCATTCTGTAAACGAGAATAACGAGAGGTTGTGGGGTTTGTGGTGAAGTGAGGCTTAGTGGGGAGGGCTGCATCTCCGTTTATAGGAAAAAATAACAAAAACGTTTGAAACGTTGGCAGATCACCTACTGTGCCTCCTCCGTATTGAGTGAAAGTGCTGGTCTGGATCGGGCTCGGGGCTTCCCAGGGCTGTTGTTTTTGAACAATATGCCGCTGACAGGCACCGCTATCCTTGTGCCAATGAAACAGCACCAAATTAAGATATGGCTGACTGTGTGGCAATAGACAGTATGTTAATCACGGCACGTTGTCAGTAGTCCCACACGTGAAGGTGCTAATTTCCATCGGGGTGATACCTAAGTCCTGACAGGTCCAAATAAAGTGTGACTTCGGAACATTCAGAGAGCTGTCGTCACCACTAGATGGCCGGAGTTGGCTGAACAGCAGTGACGGGCGAATTTTTAGTCCTCTGGGGGGGTAACATATTGGACTGTCGTCATAGGCGTTGTGCACCTCTCCTTCGGCGAATGGGGAGCTATGTTTAGCTCGCTCGAAGTGCTCCTGAAATTAGGGCTTCTCGTCCTGGTTATCAGCGGTAAGGTCTGAACTTAAATGTTTTCAGGCCTGTGGGTAGTAGTCCCCCATACACAGCATGTAACTGTTGCTGGAATGTGTAAAGACCATTGGGTAAGGTATGGGATTCCAAGAATGAAATCCCAAAGGCGCCGTGGCTGAGCCATGGACAGCAGCCATGATCGTGTCGCTTAGCAGAATACCAGTGAGTCTTGACAATGTGTAGCCGTTCATGTTGGTCGGACCGGAAAAGTACTCTCTGTGTAGGTCCCTTTCCCCTTAGTGGAGGTCCGTGGGGGGAGTATGTGACTGGGCCTTTTTGGTCTGGTCAACTGCCAGTGGCGCGCTCAACAACCAGTAATGTCGGGTGACAAGACTGGATAGTAGAGTCACCTCTGAGAGTCGAATAAACAACAGTAGGGGTGTTTGGAGTCCCTATGGGCTTCTGGCGAGGGTCCACTGATGGTGGTAGTTGGACAACTACTCTGACGTTGGTATTGTGGGTTATGTGATACTGCACTGCGTTGCACATTGTTTACAAAGGCGGTGCCATAGCACATCAATCATTCACTGGCACACCCGACAGACAAGGTGCTGTGGCAAGAGGTGTGAGGCCTTGGGGGACCCCAGATTGCCTCCTGGCAAGAGACGTGTTGTTTGTTTGTTGTGGTGTGTGGTTTGGGAGAGCACCGTGTTTGTCCATGTAGAGGTAGTATGAGAAAGGTAGTCCAGACAGAACGCAACAATATACTCACATTAACTACCCGCGTTCCAGGCGGGGTTCATGAGAAGTCGGCCCCCTGTGTTCTGTTAGTGCGGCTGGAGCCGCAGAGTTATGACCTGGGAGGTGGCACCTCCTAGACGGCCCTTGCGCTGGTGAGCTTGAAGAGGAAGGCGAATGCTATGAATGATCGCTCCACTGTCTCCCGGGCTGTCAGGTCAGGGTGTTATTTCTTTTCTGGCCCTTACTCTTATACGGCCTGTGCCCAGGAACCTTTCTGCAAATCGAAATTATCTGGTCCAGGTTGCTGGTTGCTGGGGCTGGGAAGTACGCCCCTAGCTGTCCGCCAGTGTACTTCCTTAAGTCCGTGAGACATGTTGGCCTTTAATCAGTTATCGCACAGAACTAAGTTTCACTACCAATTCCATCAAAAGAATTATTAAGCCAAACACCGACAACCTCTCTCCAGCAGTGAGGTAATATAAATAATCCTCAGCCTCTCTGCTAACTTGGAAAACTTTCACCTTTCTCAACATCCGTGACTTTCCCTGAACAAAACGTTTTGCACAGTCGCCGGGGAGTCCAATGGAATCGCTGTAACAAAAACAGGCGGTCATTCGCAGAGACCTCAAGTTAATTAGGTCATACTCCCACTTCATGCAATACAACATCATCCCCATGTCCACTTAGTGATAGAGATAATATGAGCAACCCAAGAACAATCATTCCATACCCGTAGTGCGCGAAGCCAACCTTCAAATAATTACCAAAATATAAATACCACAATTTTTTCCTCATTCCCGATAAGGAAAAGGGTCCATCGGAAAATACATGGCTGCCAACCCGGTGGCCCTACACGTTTCCTTAGGAGTCTGTCGCCCGCAGCTCCGGAAGAATCTCTCCGTTAGCCTAACTGCCTTCCGAAGACCATATACTCTCTGAAGTGTCCAGTGCACCCGGGCAAGATCATGCAGTCTCTCTGCCTTTCTCTCCTCCTGCAGCTCGCAGTTGGACGTATAGTGCAGCCCTATCCTGCGCCTCCCACTCTGGCCCTTTCTCTCCTCCTCTCCACCCCTCCTCTGCCTGTCGGGCCCACACTATCTTTCTCTCCACTTCCAATTAACGCAGGTCCATCTCCGCCAGTCGGCCCCTCTCATCTTCTCTTTCTAGTTTTCTTTTTTCTCTTTCTTTCTCCGCTTCCCTTTTTCGGGGCTCTCTTCTTTCTTTTTTTTTTTTCTTTTTTTTTTTCGCTTCTTTTAAGCCCTAGTCTCGGCCTCATCCATTCCCATGCTTTAGCTGCTCCTTAACCATGCCAGAAATTAGCTTGACCAATTCATGTCAGATCCATAGCATCTACCTTACAAATCACAGCCGTAACCTCACAACCACGAGGGGAAGACATTAAAAAGGAACAAAGAAAAAATTACTGATATCCAACTAGGAATATGAATGCTGGTCGCAAACACCCCACTCAGACTAGCACCAATCTGACAAATAACTAAACCTGAAAAAAATCAAGATATAACCAGGCAACCCAAGAACCCCTAAGTAACTTTCCTTTTACTTTCTGTCAAGAAAAAAAATCGATTACCATCAATTACTTCTAAAGTTCTAATTCATAAACAACCTTACTAACAACATCAAACATCTCCAACAGACTACAACCAGTGGAACAAACTTATAGCTGGATCAGACTTAAATTATCTCAAGCATAGGTGGATTTTTAAAGAAATCATTTCCAGACTTTCTTCAGAGACAAATTTATGAAAGTCATATAGATACAATCAAGACTTTAAATCCCCGGACGCGTAGCCACACCCACCATTGTCACGAAAATGGATTAGGAACAAGAACTGTCTACATATATACACGGACACTAGAGTAGAGAGTGAAGACTTGAAAATTAGATTTTAGAAGAAAATGATAGTGGCATAAGTTGAAAGTTGAAACTAATTTGATTAGAGCCCCCGAGTTTTCGAACCTAACCTATAATTGACTCTTTCCTCGGCCAATTATCAGACGTTGCTTGCTGGCTATAGTATCGAACCACACCACTAACGTAACCCTATTGGGATAATGTGATTCAAGTAAGATTCACAAACAAAGCCACAGAGTAAACAGCAAACCCACGAAACCGACAAACAAAGAAGCAACTGTACCTAAAGAAATACTTATGCCAATCTACAATATATTACAAAGTTTAATTATACAGCCTATAAAAAACAACATATGCATGTCCCATACATACAGTGCTAGGAAGCACACCTGGCACAAAACACAAGCACAGATAAAAATGGCAATCACCCCCACCGCACCCATCTTCCCACAAATGCACAAATGCAACAACCAGTATGGCGGGGGACAGAAGTTTGGAATTCAGACCAAAATTACAACCACACTTTCACTTGGTTGGTTACACAGAAGTCGAGCCTTCCACCCCCACCATGCAACCAAGATCCAACCAACAATACCAAAATAAACAATATATAATTCACCACATTTAATTTTTTTTTTTAACAACAATAACGGAGTCCAATTCACAACACAGCACATACCCATTGTTACCGCAGCGAGCCAAATCCCCTGAACATCTCCCAGACTACTTTCAACAAACAAAAAACACCATCACAAAAAAAAAACGTCAGCAGCTGTGACAACAGGCTAAACTTTGTTCACAACACAGCTGAATACAACATAGTAATACAAAGGACACCCACTCACAACTCCCCCATTCTGGCACTGATTGACACAGGATTAAAAAAATGACCCCCCCATGATCCAGTAAATCCGGATAGGTAGCGTTCTTACTCACAAGCCCTCTCGGAGTACCTGCCCACGCATCCCTCCAATGGGTTATAAGTGCCTTCGTAAGTTATAATATTATGCCGTGACTAATTGAAAAAATTACGGGACAACGCTGGCATCATGCCAATTTTTTGCGAGTGAAAACCGAACGAGCTTCACGCTCCTCGGATTTTTTAAAACCACGAATGCTATACCACAAGAGAAGGATCTTCCCCTCATCCTTACTTTCCCCTGCCTCTGAAATAACTGGTTTTTTTCTACTCTATACTTCGTCCTCCTCATGGCAAGATCTCAAACCACTGCTCTGTGAGAGAATGCCAACCTTTTGTTAGCCCCTGGTAGAAAGATATCACACAAACATCCGCCTTACTATCTTTAATCTACACTCCCACAAAAAAAAGAGCCGCGTCCTACCCAACCCTGCTGTATAGACAAAAAAACACAACAGCTAAACAACACGTAAATAATACATATTATAACCTAATAACAAATAACTCCCTACTAACCCTTAAGAGTCTTTATACAACTTAACTCCCCTACCTCTCTACACTACTCCTTCCCCGTTTTTTTTTTTGATTGTTTTCTGCCACAACAATCCCAAATAAACATGCCAACAACGTCCGCTCCCTCCCCCCCACAGTTCCCTTCTCCTACAACCAGAGCCCACAGTAAACATTACCTGTTAAATCAACGCACAGACCTGCTGGCCTAGGGTTCCTTCCTCGGCTGGTTACAAACACAACAAATTCAACTATGGGGCTGCCTATCTTCTTCATCATCATCAACCGACCATATCCAATAAACCCCCAACCAAGCATCAAAGGCGATCACGCACACGCTCACGCACGCCAATGGATGCGTTCCTTAATGGCAACAGCAGAT